>CAEFZP010002801.1:0-75000 GCA_903064625.1 Mallotus villosus | reverse complement strand
AGTAAATGATTATAGTAATTGCCTAGTTTACAAACAATTTATGTTTACATGTTATTTTATTACATCTTATTTTGTCACGTCACAAAATAGATTACTTTAGACTCCTGCAATGTTGATTGTTTTTTGGCTTCTCTGTATCATGTTGTACTGTACATTAAACTAGTTTTTTTGATATATATCATATGTTTCAGTATGATTTCAACAATGAAAACTCACTTGCAAAAATATAAAACCTTCAAAAGATAGCTATTCTTCCTGTTCCTCTTTCTTACTCAAACTCTCAAATTTTCTCTTTCCTTCTATATCTCCCTCCATCTCTCCCTCTCCTCTGTCTCTCTGTCTCTCCCTCTCGTTTCTCTCTAATGTACCCACCCCCTCCGCCCCCACGCGTACACTTGGCTTCCTGTGCAAGTCCCTCCACACTGTGACAGACTGGAAGCTCTCTGTGCAGAGCTTGATTTTGTCACATCCCACCCAACTCCCTAGGTCATGTCTTGGTTCTCTGTGTGTGTACTCACCTCTCCTTATTTCAGTGTCTCCTACCCTGCCTGTGATTGACCTCCCCAGCCCTGATTGACAGCACCTGTTTTCAATCTAGCCCCAGTGTATTTAGCCCTTGTGTTTTAATGTCTCATTGCTATTTTGTCTTTGTACCTCATGTCAGTCTCTGCCAGTAAAAACCTTTTTCGTGAATACTCTACGAGTCGTGCGTTTGAGTCCACCACCTATCGTTACAGATTTGTCTCCAGATTAAACTGAGAAGTGGGCCAGAGGGTTTACGCGATGAACTGGCACTCAGGGCTTTTATAGTTTCACTTTCAGTATTAGGTTTCCTGTAGTGTGTATTGTTGCATCCTTTTTTTGTTTCGGGAGATTTTAACATATCAGAGGCAGTACACATGATCTCCAATAGAGGGCAAATTATCCCCGTAAACCATTTAGAAGATTGATCGATGGCCCATTTGGGACATTTTACTAGGACAAAAAAATCATAATTTGCACTTGAGATCAGAATACGTGGATGGCAATCAAGGCAATTTATTACCTTTCCTCTCTCTTTGCCTTGCAGCCATGGGCGTATCTAGCCCTATTTTGGCTGGAGCCCCCCCAAAAGTTTCATTAGCCCCCCCCAAATTATTATATATATTTTTTTCATATTTTAAATCTAAATTTGTTAATTTCACTCCATAAAACCCACTAGAGGACACTATTCTGGGGGGAGGCCCTGACACCTTGAGTGCCTGGTTCCGCCTTACACTGCCATGTCCCTCGGATTGACAGGTCAGGGGACCCATTAATTTTCACAGGGGCCTCTCCCCATCTCTCTGGGGGGGGTGGCCCTGGATCTCTCCTCATTTCTGGGGAGTGGCCGTGACACCTTTAGTGCCAGTCAACCAATATAATCGACACTAATACTCAGGCCGATACCCCTATTCGGGGCTACCATTCCTACCTTTGGTTATCTCAATTATTTTGAGTTCCCATGATCCTTTGGGGCTGACAGTTTTTTTTCTTTTTTTCTTTTTTTCCGCTGCTTTTATGCCGCTCTCACCGTTGAAAGATTTGCTACCTCGGTTGATGGGGTCTTCCTACCTGCCGCCGATGCCGCTTGCCGCTCTCACCGTTGAAAGATTTTCTACCTCAGTTGATCTCTGCCTGAAACTATTCAGTACCTCATCTGGATCCCTCAGCAGACTCCTGACATAACGGTGCTAGACCGGTTTTTCCACGGCTTTGGTGAGTATGCTTCTTTGCTGATGTATAGTTAGCGTTGGTAGAAGATTGGTGGGTCCAGTGGTTTAGCACAATGGGACATATTCCCAGGACTCACCCGCCGACAAACCTAGGCTGTGGGCGCTGGTAGAAGCTTGTAGGGTGTTCCAAGATTTAGAATCTTGCCTCCCTTCTGCCAGCACCCTCCTCAGCCCTCTCTGGGCAAGCTGTGACAGGGGCAGCTTGTCTAAGTGGGTGGGAGGTTTTTGACCCACTCTGGGCAGGCTGTGATCACAAGCAGTCTGTCTGGGTAAGTGGTTCTTCAGGCCCTCTCCGGGCAGGCTGTGGTAACCTTGCGGTGTTAACAAGCAGTCTGTTTGGGTGGGCGGTAAGTATGCGGCCCTCTTGCGTCCCACTCGGGACAGCACGCAGGATGTGGTGGTCCAGGGCTCAGGACCTTGATCGTAGCCCAGTCTTTTACGGGGGTTAGCCCCACTCATGCACCACTGCACCTTTGACTGATCCTGATCATCACCCTTTAGCCTGAGGGGTGTGATCAAACCCATACCCCAGGATACGAGAAATGTATTCTCTTGGAGATGTTGACTTCAACCTGACCGACCTAACTTGAACCATGACCTGGCAGTCAATTTATTTAAGTTTAGATAAGTTATTCAACCTTGCCCTACCATTATATTGCCCTACCCAATTAGTCCTGCTCTACATCGTTCCTCTCATAACCTTCAGTCTTAAAGTCTCCGGACACCGATTATCTCTGTGGACTCGAACCATGATCGAGCATCCTGAGCAGCTCCAATCCAAGGGCCTGAGGAGAGAGTTCCGGTTTAGAGGGGCCTGAGGAGGGAGCGCTGCAGTTGGATAGGTCAGAAGTTGGTTTGATTGCATTGATGCTTGATTGTTCTACCTGTCCTTGATATCCCGGATGTTAAAAACCAGAATTTTTTAAGCTCTAAATTTTTTGGCTCGAATTTTATAGGGTCGAATTTTATAGCCTAAAATTTTTTTGGCTTCACATTTTTCAGCTGGAAAAATGTTCGGCTCTAATTTGATAGGCTCGAATTTGATAGGGTCGAGTTTTTTGGGGTTGAATTTTTAAAGATCGATTTTTTTAGGCTCGAATTTGAGCAAACTGAATTTTATTTTACATTGAAATATATTCAGATGAGAATTCAGTGTTGTTTAAATTTCAATATTAAGTATTCGATGCCTTTTAAAATTCAAAACATTATGGCATTGATTTGCATCCATACACAATACCCACAAGATGGCAGTGTTCCCCTACGTACAGCCCTGTCCCAATTACTGGAAAAACCCGCGTTTTATTTCCTGAGCGCCTCACATGACCATATGACTCATACAGCAAGTAAAAGTGAGTCATAGTTGGAACGTTTCAAATATTTTGTGTTAGCTAATATAGTGGAATGTGTGCATAGAAGGACAGACAGACATAATGTGTTTATAGTAATCAGTGAATAGAATGCCATTGTTGAGCTCTATAGATTAGATGGTATTATGAATGGATAGCAGTGCTTCAGATTCAACGTGACAGATCGGGTATATATACAGACAGATTATAGTCAGTGTCATCATCACACAGGACAATTTATCACACAAAAGATCGACTTTAACCTTCAGACACCTGTATAGGAGTCACATTGCTTGCCCCACCCTTCACTATTATCTTTATAGTGTGTTGGTATTCAAGTGACTATGCTTGGTATCTTTCACTTACAGAAGCTACAAAGTGTTTCACTTACAGAAATGTTCTACCTCTTCGATGGGCACGCCAAATTCAGGTTCATCATAAAATAACCCAAACAGATCCAAAAGGGAAATTTACAGATCTAATTAGACAGGAACACATTACAGGATATTGCAATATATTACAGTATACCATATGTCCCCCCAAGATAAGGACATTACTTAGTGAAGGAGTGGTCCTGCTGTGAATCTGGTGACTCACAAACACACACAGACAGGTTACCGGATCAGTCTTCTACACATAGAACGGAAAATGCATTCATGTTCTCCAGACCACCTATTTAATGGCCTTATAGTACGCCACTGATTACCAACTAATGGTAACAAGCGCCACCCCCTCTCCCCTGGTACACACATCCTGGCTGTAAGGTCAGGGTTAGGGTTCTGTGGGGGTAGACAGGCACATCAAGGTTTCTGTATGCATGGAAAGGTGCATATTCAGTGTAATGCACTGACTGTAGTCTGTGTCCATGTTCACATGCAGACACGTGAAGCACAGAAATACTGACTGGAATTGTGTGTATGTAGCGTGAACATACTTGCTCCTGTGGGCCTACAGTTTATAGAAGAGGGTCTGCTAGTTGCTAAGTACAACTTTTTTCTCTGATGACCAGCGAGACCGCTTGGTACTTTAGACTTGTGTAAGCACACCTGGCTGGGAATGCTCTAAGACGTCCTTGGCTTGCCAACTCTATTATTAGTCAGTAAATATACGCTGTGATTCTAGCAGTGTGTGTGTGTGTGGATGTGCACGGGCACAGGACGTAATGTATAGTAGGTGCGTGTGGGAGACACAATCACAGTCTCGATGTGTACATGGCTTTATCACGTTAGTGCCGAGCAGGAGATCAAGGTTGCTGTGTGTGAGCCGTGGGGTGAGGAACTTCGTCTCTCTCACACACACACACACACACACACACACACACACACACACACACACACACACACACACACACACACACACACTCATTGGATCAGGGGTTGGGTAGCAGGAATGAGGAACTGGTGGGGTGTAGTGCTACGTGCTGGTCTCTTCAGGAGAGACGTGTGAAAGATAGCAGCTCTGTCTCTGACTTAGGAGCTCTGCTTCTAAGTCCATCAGACCTGACCTACCGTAGTGAAGAGGAAAGTGCGAAGGTTACATGTTTCCAGGATGAAGCGGCAAGCTGTAATCATGTGTGCGTGATGGGGAGCATGGATGTGTCTGAGGTGAAGCAGTTAGTTGGAGAAGGTGGGGCTCCAGGTTTAGGGAGGAGACAACCTTTGTCTACACAAATGTTTCTGATGAAACCCAGAGTAAGTTTTCCACACAGCCCTCTTGCTGTGGTAAACAGGGGCAAGGAGGACATGGTGAAATAGCCTGCAATGAAAATGGAAATTCTCCAGAGAACAAAAACACAAACACACACATTCTTTAAACTGGCTCCACACACACACACTTGTGTGCATGCACATATACACACAAGGACAATCCTATTGTACAAACATTGTCTGGTGTCTACCAATATTTAGGGGTGAAATTGAGGTCTTGATTTTCCCAGGGTTTCAAAAAGTACACTTTTACAATGTGACGTGAATCTCACTTCCTTTGTATATATTTCATAATGGCGCAACACTTGAACATGATCCTGCCAGGCCTCGAGACCCATTCCCTGGTCGCCTTGATTTGTACACTTCACATTCTCCACAATTTGACAATCATGTCATTGTCAATGTGTGTCAATGTCAATGTCATTGGTGCTGTCAATCCAAAGCCAGTCAAATTGTCTGTAACAGTACATACATGTGTGAATGACAGCTATTCCTGATGTGTGACCAGTAATGTATTACAGTCATACAGCAGGCACACAGCTTCCCTGGTGAGTGATTCATGTGCATCATGATGTCAGACAGTCTTCCAGTTCTTCCCAAAACCATGTGACCCTTGCCAGTCAGCTGAGACACCTGGCCAGTCAGCTGACACACCTGGCCTGTCCAGGGACCTTTGTATGCCATGATGTAAGTCAATAATCAGGCAGCCAGGCAGATAGACAGACACACAGATAGACAGACACACACACAGGTGGACACACAGAAACAGACAGACAAACA
This sequence comes from Mallotus villosus, assembly GCA_903064625.1. NCBI lineage: Eukaryota > Metazoa > Chordata > Actinopteri > Osmeriformes > Salangidae > Mallotus > Mallotus villosus. The sequence continues at coordinate 69,414 of CAEFZP010002801.1, read as the reverse complement.
TCGCTGTGGCTTTACATCTCACAATGATGTGCAATCATCATCACATCATAAGATCAAATCATATTTTGTTTTGTTTGCATGGCCGTTTTTTAACAAGCAATGTCACAAAGGGCTTCCCGGTGACCTGCAGTGTCATCACAGGCAGATCCAGCCTGCTTCCTACAGCTGGCCCCAGCAGGACCATGATCATCATAAACAACATCAATTCAGTAATCACCCTCAGCGGACAGGTGTCAGAGATCACATCCAGTCTCCACATGGACAGTGAGTGTCAGGGTCAAGGTCGGGGTTTGTCGAGGAAGGTTTACCAGGTGTGCAACACCTGAAGCCTGCTCGCACACACACACAGATCTGCTCACACATACATCACCATGGTTACTGTAATATGCAGGAGAGGTGAAAGGAGAAGAAAATGCTTTCACAGATCTATGACCAAGTAAGGGATGTGAGCACACTCACGTACACCTTGCCCAAGCCCCATCCCATTTAATCCCTCACACTCTCTCTCCACATGTCCCTCTCTCCTGTCCTCCACCTCGCTCCCCCCTCCCTGTCTCTCTCGCTCCACCACTCATGACTGAATAATGGACTCCAGTGAGGAGAGTGATGTGCAAACGCTCACGTATCCAGGATCAACTCATTCACCCAGGCAGCAACGGAGAGAACGTCAGCTAACAGCAAGGGAAGTATAACACAAGTCTCTGGGCAACTGTAATGAACACCCACGGACATGTTAACTGTGTCTGCCCTGGTGCCAACTGGCATGGCTGTAGCCTCAGCAGCAGTGGCATGGCTGCTAGCCTGTTTTCCGATATCTGCAGTCAGAAACGTAGAGTGGACGTTTGAGAGAGGCAATGGGCTGTGGGCTGGCATCACCTGATGATACCTGAGCAGTTATGTGGCACTGGACACGTCCCGCCTCAAATACCTCACACACAATAGCAACTTCTACCCAGTATGACCGACCTTCAACCCCAACGTCCCCATCTTGACCTCCAGTTCTAATGTACAACAACAACAACAACAAGCATATCGAACAGCCTCGCCTCCGAAATCAAATCAGAGACAATAACACGTAAACAAGGTTTTCATCGTTGGTTTAATGAGCTGGTGTGTGTAGCCTATTCCACAATGACTGGTCTATTCAAGGCCTGTTGAATGGGCTCACTCCCTTTCCATTCATACTGAGATCTCTCCATCGATGACCACCACACAAAGAGAGAGGGAGGACATTTCCCCATCCATGGCTATGACACTGAGAAAGAGAAAGATAGAAAGAGGAGTGGATTTGAGTGTGAAACCGCAAATTACACTTTGCCCTTTGTTGGATCATGGCAAGCCATTTTCACAGAGCAAATACAAGCCGTGTGTGTGTGTGTGTGTGTGTGTGTGTGTGTGTGTGTGTGTGCGTGAATGTGAGGGATGGTGTGTGTTTTGATCATAAAGTCATTAAGCTCTGAGTCATGAGCTTTCTCTTCAGACAGTGATGCTTTGTTAGGTTGCTTTATTCATGACTCAGTTTGAATTACAGGTGTGTGTGTGTGTGGGTGTGGGTGTTTGTGTGTGTAATGAGACTAGTGCAGGCTGGATCTCCTGAATGGGTTTAGATGTCCAGATCCTTTTAGACACCCAAAAGAGACTAGATCACATGACTTCCTAATAGGGATGAGCTAATCCCCTCAGATAGGACAAGGAGCTGAGTCATAACATGCCACAGAACAGAGAAAGAGAAAGGGAGAGAAGGGAGAGAGAGGGAAAGAGAGACAGAAAGGGGGACAGAATGAGAGAGACAGAGAGAAAGAGAGATGTGGGATCATTCAAATGTGATAATTTGACTTAATTTAGTGATGAACACATTCTTGAACACAGGTCCAGAGCATGCATGGTTACACTGCTGGTCCAGAGCATGCATGGTTACACTGCTGGTCCAGAGCATGCATGGTTACACTGCTGGTCCAGAGCATGCATGGTTAAAGCTCTGAGGTTGTCAGTCTTTCGTCATGGCAACATTAGCCCCTCTATTTGTGGAAGTGCTGATTAGCAGAGCCAGTTAAACCAGGCCTGTGTACAGCTCTGACTCTGCATCTTCTCTCTTCTCTCCCATGGAGATTACCTCCCAACACACAGACACAACACACCCGTCCTCACCTGAGTACAGATATATAAACACACAGCCTGAAGACCAGTCAAATCCAGCCAAGCACAAATTCACTTCTGTATGGTTCCGGATAACAAGAGATGATGTCGTTATCTAGCATATCCTGCACAGACATTAACGCACAGGCTGGCTATACAAATTAAAATGCAAAGTGACTTTCCATCAATAAGTGTGTACGTGTGACTTGACACACAGCTTCCCGAGCCTGGTCACAGAAGAACTGGGCGGGGACGACCACACTACCCAACAACCCACTGGCTGAGTCACACATCAGGAGATAAGGGAGAGACGAAGAATGAAAGAAACACAGATGGGGAATGTGTCGACACAATGGTCTTTCTTATCCTGTGGGTTACAGTGTGTGCATGTGTGCTTGTGTGTATGTGTATGTGTGTGTGTGTGTGTGTGTGTGTGTGTGAACTGTACACATTGACAGAACCACACTGTTTGGCAGAGTTTGACTTACCCACAAGCAGAATAACACTGCGCATGTCAATGGTCAGAACACAGGTCACCAAGAAGCACTGAGCATTTGCAAGACAAAGTTATCACACATGAGCTTTCTTTCTGCTCCTTTCAACACAGGACTGTTTATCGGACTTCCTATTAAGCGACTGTCAGTGAGACCATCTGACTGTTAACACGGCCCCACGTCTCACTGATGTTGCTATTGATTGGCTACACGTGATCAGATATGTGTATGCTTACTTTACAGTGGCATACATAGGCTAATAGTGCAGTGGCCCCCACACACGTGACGATACTGTATCCGGTTGGTCTAATCTATGGTCACACATTAACTCTACTACAGCATACCGCATACCATGACCTAGATGAAACCAAAAGGAGTCACAGAAGAGGACGGCGAACGGTGACACAAGTGAAGCAGTTTGGACGAGCCTTCGGACAAGCTTTCTCCTCCAACCTGGTTTCACTGAACACAGGCTGAGTGATTCTAGGAAATGCTTTGTCACATTGGACTGTTGCTTTTAAATGTGAGGTTCATGTGCTGTCGCTCGGCTAATCCATCCAACAGGGAAGTTATTAGTGCAGCATGGCAATCACATGTTACTATGGAGGAAAACTATGACTGTAGTTTCATAAATAAACCGTTAGGAATTTGATGCTTGTGTGTGAGGGGATATTCCTATCCCAGTAGAGTACTGCAAACGTGGCATAACGCCAACTCATTTATTTACACCGGTACTCTGAATGAATGGGTGTGAAGGTGACTACTCCAACTTGGTGACACTCTACGCGAGCAAGTGTGTAGAAAGTGACATGTGACTAACGAATTAGGTAGTTTGTCATTAGTAGGAGGGTGAGGTATTTTGTGATTCATTGCAAATGAAGATAGACAAAAACGAAATATAGATTGACATTTTCTGTAGTTTTATTGGTCCAGTGAAAGCAGAATGTACATGTGTTCCTCTGCCCAGTCATTGTCATGTAGTGGATGGTTCTCAGGTGTGAAACACAGTGCCACTTGCTCTCTACTATCATCAACATCTACATACAAATAAATAGTTTAAGAAAACATTTCTTACAAAAAAAACTCAGTTCAAGTATCAGAAGCAAACAAAAGTATGACTGCCATTTAAAGACATAGTTATATCATTTGTCATCTTATCAACATTTGTTTTATCAGTCAGCAGTAGCAGTAAAATAGATCCTCTGGCTCTTTCACATTTCCTTCTTGAATCAATCCAAGTCACACTTCATGGAGCAGACATTCCTGTACACTGTCCCACCTCCGGCTTCCCTCCATCCTCATATGTACAATGCCATTTACAAAAGCTAATTACAGATGATCATGTTATAACAAAAATATAGGCGCTCACACATGCGATGACATTTCCTCTGGTTTGGGGACAAACACACAGATCAGGGTCATACTCAGATGATCAGCACTGATTTGACAAAATCAAGCGACAACAAAAAAACTACGATTTAAAAAAAGCGTATCTGTACAGTGATATGTCATAGGCTATGTGCATTGTCTGAAGATGTGTGTCTGTGGGCGGGGAGGCAGCTGAGTCTATTGATATGGGCTTCATGTACGCTGAGCAGCTTTGAGTTAGCAGGACAAGCACTAGGCACTCTAGGTTTCAATTATAATCTCCTTCATACCTCTCAAGATGGAGAGATAAACACAACCACTGTGTGGCCACACGTCAACAACATACCGTACTGTCACACAAACACTCAACACAAATGATAACTGATCCATTTTTCTGAACGTAAGAACACAAGGTGTTGCTACATAACAGTATGCAAGTACCCACACAGAAAATGCATGACCTTCTTTGTAATAATCCGAACTAAGTCAGTCATGCGAAACAGAAAGTTGTTTCTTAGATAACGTGCACAGTAGAACTCCACCTGCTTCGTGTTCTTTGGTTGGATTCTTGTTCAAAGAAAGAGCGTGCTGATTGCCCATCAGACCAGTCTAAACCGGAATTCTATGAGGAACAGAATGATCTAACATAAATTCTATGCCATGACAACAGTTCTTCGCGACAACAGAGTCATTAGAACGTGGATCCGGACGAGGGCAGTTGTGACCAGATCAGGAACACAGCTTCAGTCAGTCCAAATTTGACATGACGTTCGTTATCTTCAATTTTGTAGAAAGCCCCTTTCTGGAACGGTAAAGTTCCTTGGCTTGGCTCTCTGACAGAGCGTCAGATGATTTTACTGATCGGCTCTTCCCCATTCTGAGCATCAGAGCTGGTGCTCCCTGGGAGACAGCAGAGCACACTCTCAGGTCTGAGAAGGAAACAGACATCATGGGACGTCTCTGGGATGTTCAGAGAGAGGAAGGGACGAACGCCGTGGCAACACACTGGTCACTTCCTGGGATATCTGGCATCTCATTGGCAGAGCTGAAAGACTTCATGACTGTCTGTAGTCTTCCTCTTCAGGTTCTGAGAAAACAAAATCACAGAAGGGGAACCCCTGTCACATGACCTCAAAGACAAACAGGCAGAGAAAAAAAGAACACAATAAACATACACGAACGATGTAGCGCGTCAGCTGATAACAGCACTACAGCACTATACTAAACAGAAGCTCTACTACATAAAAGAAAACAAAATATCTAAAAACAAATGTTATGACTCAAAACAAACAAAGAATCTCTCCACGCAGACACTAGAAGCTGTCCAGGCCATCTCTACTTTGGCTTTACCTTTGGAACACTAAGAGAGAGACCACTTTCAGATAATGAAGGATGGTGCGTCTTGCAAGACAAGAGAAGAAACACATACAAGATGAAGGTGCAGACAGGGCAGGACAGGGAGGGCAGGAGAGGGAGGGCAGGAGAGGGAGGGCAGGACAGGGAGGGCAGGAGAGGGAGGGGAGGACAGGGAGGGCAGGACAGGGAGGGCAGGGCAGGGAGGACAGGGCAGGGAGGACAGGGAGGGCAGGACAGGGAGGGCAGGACAGGGAGGGCAGGACAGGGAGGGCAGGACAGGGAGGGCAGGGAGGACAGGGTTGGTGTAATAACACTGTGGGAGCAAATTTAGTCAGTGAATTGGAATGCCCCGAACAAAACTGGACTTTGGACAGGAAGTGTGAGGACCGGAAGAGGGGTTACGTATCATGTGGATTCTTAGAAATACAGAAAGAAAGTGATTTCTGTTTATGAGATCACATTGGGGGGGGAACTGTTAGGCAACCATTGTGTTCTGCAGGGTGCAAACACAAGTACAGATACTTATAAATAGACTGGAGTATGAGAAAGAAGAGCCAAACACAAATATGCTGTAGAGAGAAGATACTTACAGGCAAACTTTACCCAGCCAGTGCTGAGAGGACAGGAGAAGGAGGGTGAGGAGGGTGAGGAAGGGTGAGGAAGGGTGAGGAAGGGGAAAAAGGAGGATGAAACAGAAGGAGGGTAGTGAGTGCCAGTAGTGTGCCATCACAAGCACAGAGAAGAAGTGTAGAGATAGAGATAAGGCGTGTTCTGATGAACGAGATATGAATGTTGAGAGGTGTGTCTCACCTGTCCAGCCAGGGAGAGGGGGAGGAGCGTGGGGGAGCAGAGGGACAGCGAGGGGGGCAGCTCATGGAGGGGGGGCTCGTCCAGCTCGTCAATGCGGGACTTCTTGATGTTGGGCTCTGGGCTGGTCAGGGGGGTCACACTGTTCCTCCTCAACAGAGTACCAGGACCCTTCTTCACCTCCTCCAGAGAGAGAGAGAGACAGAGAGAGACAGAGAGAGAGAGAGAGGGGGAGAGAGAGAGAGAGAGAGAGACACACAAGTTTAGAATGCATTTCCAGTGCTGGATAAGAGGACGTTCGGACACACAAGCAAGGAAGCTGGAGACACTGAAGGGAGCATTTACCTCAGGTCTGTCTCTGTGTGTGTTCACAGCGTCCACATTCAGCGAGACGGACTCCACTTTGCACCCTGCAGAACACAAACACAGCTCATTCAGCACTCCTCTCAGCCAATGCAGGCCTAAGCTGCTGTGATCCCGTTAGGTGAATACATGGAGATGTAATGTACGCTAGCTGTGTATTCTCACCATAAGCCATGGGGGTGAGCTTCAATACAGTGTGAAGCGGACACTTCAGGTACGGCATCTCCTCTGCAACAACCAAATCAAAGTATGAAGTCAGAGCAGCTCCAGTACACTGGTTAACACCGACAGCTGTGGGTGAACAGAAACTGCTGACTGAGGGATTTGTAGTCTCACCTGCACTCTTGTCCAGGAAGTAGGCTAGCAGGCAGCGCATGACGGCCTGGTGACAGATGACCAGCACGTTCTCCTGCCTCTCCAGCTCCATGATGACCGGCTCAAGACGCTGCACCAAGTCCTGGTAGGACTACAGCCGGGAAACAGGGGGAGGACGAGAGAGAGAGAGAGGGTTACTCATTCTGTTTTCTCACATGACATGCTCACATAGAAGCACACATTTATATTGTTATCAGTTATCAGTTCCTTCCAGCGCTATCTCACCTCTCCTGTGGGGTAGCGGTAGTAGAACTTGTCCTGGTCTCTGAGAGCAAACTCGTCTGGATATTTCTCCTTGATCTCCTCATAGGTCATCTCCTCACACACACCCTGTAGGACACGACCAACACGTCAGAGCCGTGTTCGTACACACGCGGCACACACACACAAACGTCAGAACGAGCGGAGCGTTCGGGACTCACGGCGTCTAACTCGTTGAGGGCCTTCCACTGCTCGTAGGGCACCCCGAGGTCCTCGGCCGTCTGGATGCTGCGACACATCTGGCTGGTCCACACCTTCAGGCCCTTCAGGTTCTGCTCCTCCACAAACCCTGACAGGGCAGCCGCAAACTGGAGACGCAAGGGATGGTGTGTGTTAGTTGTGTTTATTCAGGTGTGGGTGTGTGTGTACAATCAGGTCAAACGAGTTTCCCGGGTCTCCAAACGTCTGTGGGCATGTATGGAATGTGTAGACTATGTAGGTGTACCTTTTTCCCCCGTGAGGACAGTCCTGAGTCTCCCCCCAGGCGTCCCTTCAGGTTGTGCATGCTCTCCCCGTGCCTGCAGAGGTAGATGGCCCTGGGCTGGACGTGGATGTTCATCAGGTAGTACACGATCTTGCTCTGGATGTGGTCCTGGATGCGGTTCACCAGGAAGCGCCTGCCCACGTCGATCACCTTGATGAAGGACAGATCCCTGCGTAGAGGGTGGAACGGGGTCAAGCTAGTGTTTCTGTTTTGTGTGTGTGTGTATGTGTGTACGTGTGACTGTGTGTGTGTTTGTGTGTGTGTGTGTGTGTGTGTGGAGGAGGCAGGACCCACCTGTCGTACTCATCAGGGTCCAGGGGCTCGTAGTGAGCTTGGTAACACTCAATCCTTTTCTGGAAAGTCCAACATGGCGTCTGTCTTGTTGCAGTCCTGGTAGTCCGGGCAGGACACCTTCACTTCCTGTATGAAGAAGACGACGGTGTGGTCAGAATTCAACTTTATATTTTTTATATTTTTAACAAAAGCATTTTATTTTTTGTTCCTCTTTAATAAATCACTCAGAACTCGTATGTGACTCACCATTATATTTGAGGCGATGACGCTAGGATCATCACACACAGACTCAATGAAGAAAACCTGTAATGAGACAGAACCATCGTCAGCCATTTCAATCAGGCACCACCATCCTCATCACACCTCTTCATCCCAATGAGTCACAGACACGCATGGGTCTGACTCAGCTCAAACCATGAGTGTCACGCCTGCCTGTGTGCTGGGGTAACCATAGCAACACTGACCTTAAAGCAGTGCTCGCTGCCGAAATCCAGGATCATGTCTCGCCTGTCGCGCGTCGTGTTTGTAGCGTCAAACACCTGCACACAAGAATACAGAGAACCTATGAGTGGAAATATCAACCATCTACTTTACATTCCAAACCAGATACGAGGTGTGCTGGAGAGGTGCATGCTGGGATGCCGACTTACCGCCACTTGTCCCCCCTCCTCTGTCAAGTAGCACTTGACGTCTCTGAGTGCAGCCAAGGCACACTGTCTAAAAAGGAAAACAACATCTTCCTGTTAGCTTGTGTCTCCTGAATACAGATGTATTCAGGACAGAGTGTTCCAGAGTATCTATTTTCTCTCACTTTAGATTCTAAGTCGACTGGCGGGCTGCTGTGATTGGCTTGACTTACTCTCTGATCTTCACGGCATTCTCGTTGTCAGACGAGAAGAAGTCGTAGGAACTGTAGTTTTTGACCGCCTCCCTACGGTACTCTCCCACGTTGAAGACTGGACACAAAAACACAGACAGGGTGAGTTTCTAGAGTTGAGACATTTGTGTCAGACAGACAAACAGGAGTACTGGGCTAGACTAGGGAGTGACTTCAGAAGAACAATGTCGACCTCCGTTGGCATTAGGACGAAGCAAAGAGACACATGACGATCAGCCTGGTTATCGCTCTCCAGCTCGTCAACACGTGTCAACATGTGTTGAAGACTGTGTCCTGTACCTTTGGTGGGCATGCCAATCCAGTTGAGGTAGCGGGTCAGTTTCTTGGACATGTAGGTCTTCCCCCGAGCTGGCAGACCCACCATCACGATAACCGTGGGGGGGTTGGCCAGGTGTGGGCCCCCACCAGCTACAAACAAGGAGAAAGAGAGAGTCGGGGGGTTATCACTTTGAAAACTACAAATCTCTGCAGTAAACTGATTTGTCATCGACTGACCATAACCTGCATAACCTGGTGTTCGCTGCAAACTCATCTAATAATAAGTTGGTAAAAATAAACCTGCTGCCCCAGTTCAGCCCTCTCCACACCCTGTCACTCCCCCCTTGCCGGGCCCCTAAAATGAGGTCAGCCCCCATGCAGTAGTTCTCCAATAACCCCCCCTCACCGGCCCTCCCCATGCCCACCCACCTACCGTGCCCGCCCACCCACCCACGTACTAAGCCAGCACATACCCTGGCTCAGTGGTCAGATTAACTCTGCATCACTGAACATTTGGCCCACAACCACGCAAGACTACACTGTACACACACACACACACGTTTAAATACAGTATTAGAGAAGTAGCCTAGGTCACATGGTGAGCTCATGTGGACATGAAAGTGTAATAAAAGCCTGTACTCTGAGGAAATCTGCTCAGTCCTATGTCTCTGCACCCTGTTTGAAGGAAACCTTGTCACACACACCAGGTTATTACAGGTGAGGTAGTCCTTCCACATCTTACTACATATTACATTCCACGTTCAATCTATCCTCTCCTCCACCTCTCTCCGTCCTCCACACCCCGCCGTCCCTCCCCCTTTCAATCACGAGCTACCTCTCAATACAATTCTGTCCAACCCACCCCCTCGTCTATAGGCGCCCGCTTCATCCCTCTTACAGCTCCCTCAGTCTCTCTGTCACTCTCAGTGTCAAGGAAGCTCATCCCATTACAGGCTAAGGTCACTGGGGATGGAGACTGCGTGTTACTGACCAGTTATGGGAAAGGACATTAGGTGGGGGGGCTAATCCAGAGCTAACAATAATTATCCTAGGCTGACCTCTCTAGCTGTTTGGACCAGTACATATTCACAGAGGTGAAGATGGTATACTCTTGCATGATCAAGCACTTATCTTTACAGACATAGACAGAAAGACATGAATGGGAAGATGCTATTCAGGAATTCATGCATTTGCTCATTGTGAAAACCGACCACTGAGACGCTCGCGCCATGCCAACGCACACCAGTTTATCCAATCAGAGACAAATGAGACCCTGGAAGCGCCTTGACATTCCCTCCCACACACAGCTTCGTGCCACGAGCAGAGCCCCTTGCACGGGGTACCGACCGGGCTTGTTCAATGGTTGCTATGGAGACCAATGCTCCGTCACGCTCTACTAGGAATCAATTTTGAATACCTAACTCACTCGCGTGCACCCAGAAAAAGCTGAGATATTTAATATTGACACTGTAAAGAATACAGTGAAGTAAGTGGGCTACTTACGTCTTATTAGGTATTTATAAAATTGGTAGATGTTTTTGTTGGGATCGTTGGTCGTATACAACCAACCCCATGGTAGTTATTTGAAACTCATAAACACGTGTGCACATTATCCTGTAGTTTAGTCTGAGTAAAATAAAGATAAATATATAGCGCAGTTTCACAAAAAACACTTTACAGTAATAAAAAAAGTATCAGTAGCCCCATGATTTACTTATAATGGAGGCAATAAAAAGCTGATGATGATATTCAGGTTGCTTACCTCTCTTGGGTACAGCTGGTTTATCATCTTTAGATGGAATCCAGATCTTTTGGATTCTGTTCTGAGTCAGCTCTCTTGGCATTCCTTAGAGATGGAGGTGTATACGAAAGAACTTCGATTTCCCCGTGTATCAGTTCCAATAAACGCCCCCAAGTACAGTCGATTATGAAGATCAGATCAACGCAGTGAAATCAGATTTTTAGTTAGTTTTAGTCTCAACAATTGTAATCTGTCAATAGCCAAATCCTTGGCAATAAGCGTTTTCCGATAATGTTCTGATGCCGGTCAGTCTATGTCGGTGAAATAATCTACCGGTCTGTGTCCCAGATCCTCTATTTAAAGTCACGGAGCAGGAAACAACGTGACCAGCACCGATGACGTTAGGCCCCTGTTGCCGGTTTGCGCACGCGCTGTACGTGTCTGTCAGAACTGAGGCTCGAGTTGCGTCACCTTGTGGCTGAAATCGGTAAACGAACGTAACCATTTCTAATACTGTATGCACTTTTTGCCTGTATCAGTCGTTGAGCTGTCAGTTTGGATGGTGTCAGTGGGCTTATCATTCGTCTTGTAGGCCTATAGTATTTAATAAAATAACTTTCAACAGACATACAAACTATTATACAATGTGCACAATTGGGATACTGGTGCTGTAGAATACTATATACACGGATTTAATAAGATTTGGCTAAATTTAGAAAAAAAGGGAAAATATGTGCAAGTGCAACACCGCACGCTCTTAGATGCATGTAACATTTGAGTGCAAAAAACTGAAGTATAAAAGACGTTTCTAAATAACATGTTGACTTGAACCAAGCTGGTCGAGGCGTGGCTATTCTCGATGACATTTGTCAACAATAACATACTATTTTTATATCCTGTTCTGAACTGAAGTAGGGGTGCCTCTCGGAGAGGACTTCCCATCCACACACCACGAGCCACACACGCCTATGCTCAGTTTAGTGCTCCCCAAGCCCGATCTTTGCACTAAGCTCAGTAGCTCTCTGGGCCATGTATTCCCTTCAGAAAACTGTAAATTGTTCTGCTTGCCAAGATTTAAAATCTTAGTTCTGGAAATATAATATTCATTATCTTGTTAAAAAATATTTTGGACTTGTTTCTATCTTTTAATTTGTGTACTTATTTCTAGACTTGAACCAATTTATTTTAAGATATTTTTGAGTAAAATTATCTGTCCATGCAGCAAGATAATTTCACTAGTATGAAGTCATTTTCTCTTCAAATTTAGTGTTAATTTCTTGTATTTTTGCAGACCCTTTAACAATCTACACCGCAGTGCTGAACTGCACAACCATGATTTATGGGCAGCTGACCCGACATCAACCAGTACAGATGAACTTTTACGGCCCCTTCAATCTGCTGCTTAGTGTGGCCTCATGGCACTGCTTAGACTGGTGGTATTCAGGTTACAGTCAGAGGGAACTTTGCCTTCCCCTCTCCCCCCACACACACACACACCCTTCCACTGCCTCTGCATGAACCATGCATGCAGTGCTCCACAGCTTCCTTCATGTCACACACACACACACACACACCTGTTTACACCCTTCATAACATTATCTTAATAGGAATGACATGTTCATAGAATCGAGTAATTGGATCCTCTGTAGTTCAACTCCCCAGGGTCTCATGCATAAGAGCTGAATGGGTCTGGGGCAGGTTTCCTGCGTCACTGCCCCAGTACCCCCTCACCGTTCTGGGCTAAGTTAGGAGAGAGAGCCCCTGATGGGCCAGGTCTTCTGGGAACCCTCAGTTATGTGAGACAGAGAGAAACTAGGCGTCCCAACACCATGTTCTGCCCCAGAACAAGAACTGGCGATGAGAACACCATGAGAGGAAGACAAGCTCAAAACAACTTTCATTTAAAACAAGAGACATTTAATTTTCAGGTTTCATTTGTACAAGATGAAAACGTATTAAGACACAGATATCAAGGGCCTCATGGCGAGTGGAATTCATTCATATCCAGGTTGTCGTTTCTGTTAAGCCACAGTGATTTCCTCTTCACCCAAAACAAAACAAACAACCTACTTGCTATACTTAGACACTGTAAATTGTAAATAGTGTTTGGCCTATATACAGAGGTCTGATGAGTGTGTGTGTGTGTGAGTGAGTGTGTGTGTGTCCATGAATCAGACAGCCGGTTCCTGCTGGTGAGGAGAGGTGGTTGCTGATTGTGGCGGGCCGGTTCTGTTGAGTCGAGCTCACATCTGCTCCCCCAGGTCTAGAACCCTGAACTTATCCAGGTTGTAGAAGCAGGCCTTCACCACGCGCCCTCCAAAGTACCGCCCATTGAGATCCACCACAGCTAGAGACAGAAGACAACAAGCGATCAATGATTCCTCCCAGTACAGGTTGTGCTGCAGTCGCTGGGAAGGGACATGGAGTGCAGGGTGATCCTAAGACAGACAGACTCAACACATAAGCATCTCCACTAGGGTTGCAAAATTCCGGGAATATTCAAAGTTGGAAACTTTCCACGGGAATATACGGGAATAAACGGGCATCAACAGGAATAAACTGGTAATTTAACTGTATTTACCTTGTCATAAGCAGACATGCATGCAAACATTTATAAAACAACTTTTAAAAATGAAAGTTTTTACTTTTTTTACATTTTGTGAGTAGTAGTTGCCCAACTCGCACTTGTTGATGGACCCCGAAAGCCACGAATAATCGAGGTGATGGTGTACTTTTGTGTGGACATAGACATCCTACTCTCAAGTAATCAATATGCTAGGTAATGACATGAAACAGTGTTGGGAAAGTTCACTTTCTACATGAACTAGTTCAGTTCATAGTTCATAATTCAAAATGTTGAACTAAGTTCACAGCTCCAAAAATGTATTTCAATATGTTGCAAGCTATAATTGAAATCTCTGTTTGCAATACCGCTTTTGGCCTCTACGCAATTCGGTGCTCTCACACTTGCCAGGCATAGGGCTGAAACGTTCAGATGCAACACTGATGACGAGACATTCAAAAACAACAAAATATGTTTTATGTTTATGTTTCTGGCAGACAATGTTTCCAACCAGCTGCATTCAGGGTCCATCTGAGCTAGGCGTGCATAGTCTTGTTCTCAACTACATTTAAGTTCCCTGTTATATGCTTTGGCAAAAAAGCTTTGGCAGATTTTTGTTTTCAAAATTCCCCAAATTCCCGTGGAAACTTTCCGGAAATTTACCGGAAACTTTCCGCCCCTTTGCAACCCCTAATCTCCACTCCAATGTCACTGAACCAGGAGTAGTTTGGTCTTGTTTGTTGGGACAGTAAACAAGTGCACAGTTCTGTGTTGAAAGTCCAAATGGTCATCAGAGTTTGAAGGCTCTGGTAGTTAAATAATCACTTGACTATAAGAACAAAAGCTGTGACGTGCGATACAGTGTTCCCGAACTCAAGGAGATGACATCTTCCAGAATACATATGTGATTGTGTGGTTGTGTTTTCCTGTCTGTCTTTCTCACTGTGTTTTGTCATCCTCCCCAGCAATGTGTGTGAATGTGTGCGTGTGTGTGTGAATGCGTGTGTGTATGGTCTGCTGTCCCACTCCCTGTCCCCCTTAGAGGATGTGATGTAAGTGCGGAGGGGAGGGGTCTGGTGGAACAGGTGACGCAACACCAGGGGGAAACCAGTCTCACCTGAATCTTGATCTGGGACAACCCATTTAGACTGAGACCCACATAACACCCACATAACAGCTCCAGTTATACAATGATGATAATGCTCGCACACACAGATGGACACACGGACAGGGCCAGACAGGGGGACAACAGGGCAGCTGCTGACCTTTGATGGCTGACTCCACCCTCTCAAACTCCAGGAATATCCTCACCGCTTCCTCTTCGGTCACAAGTGCAATCTGGAAGCAACGATACGGTCCGATTAAAACAAGCGTGAACACTGAACGAGCGACCTACAACCCCGTTAATATATCTGGAAGTCGTTATGCGATAGCAGCGGTCTTCGATTAAGGATCACAGTCAGTCATCTAAACTTGTGGAGAACACCAGTCCACTGTAATCCTGCATGTGAATAAAATGCCAACGTCTTATTTGAGGGAAGATCATGGCAAATGAATACTTATTTTTGTCCAAATGGGCAGTAAAAAAAGTCTGAGACTTAAAAGCTACAAAGCTAAAAGGATTAACTAGGTAGAATGTTTTCCTTTCTCCCACGTTTTCCATAGCACACTAATGATGGGGTATTAGCATTTGGAGGCAGCACCACCGGATGGGGGTCTGGCTGTAACCTTGGACACAAACTCTGGAGGCCTGCCAAAACCCCCCACAGCGTACGTGTCGTGGAGAGCTGTGATCCCAGTTAGCAGCTACGGTGTGTGTGTGTGTGTGTGGGCTCCGCAGAGGAGCTCCCCTCACCTCAAATATGACACACTTGGTGACTTTGCCGTATTTCTCACACTCCTCTTTGGTCTCGCCTTCCAGGTCCTCGTCCACCTCGCCTCTGCCCACCATGTTCTGAAACACACACACTCTGCTCAGACTACATGTGACGCGCACACACACGCTCGTTCAGACACGGGCACACTCTCAGGCACGCTCTCATGCTGGCAGACGAACCCGCAGCAGCACCACTTTGGTGGGACACTTGAGGATCTCGGTGAGGGGGTTGGCATCTGACTTCTTGGAGGAGTCGGCTGAAAAAGAAGACAAGACGGATGACGTCTGCGGAAGGGCACTGTTCCTGTCCAGCAAGTAGAACATGAGTAGATCTTACTGAGAAGGTTGTGTTCATAAAAGCCTGTGTAAAATGTTCACAGGTTGACAGTTGAAACTTGAGGTAGAAACACAGGACAGCTACACTATGAACCATAAAGGCCCTTCATCAAATTGGTTCCTAGTTCCATATGACTTGACCCCGATTGAGATGAACAGGAAGTGCCATTTAGTGCCAGCCTAGACGAGCATTACTGGCTAGTGGCCACTCTGGATGGCAGACATACAGAACACAGGAGACTACACAGAGAATGGCAGGATATGATGCGTGTGAGAAACAGGATGTGATGTGTGGAGCCCAACCTGGAGGCCCCAAGCCCAGGGCTGAAGGCTCAGCTGCTGCAGCAGCCTGACTGCTGACTGATCCTGCTGCTTGGACACACACACACACACACACACGCAAAACAACACAAAACAACACACAGATGTTGAAACCAATAGAACCACGCATGGATGAGAAGTGCAAATCAAAACAGAACCTTCAGTGAAGCCGACAAAGACAAAGTGTGGAACTAGAAAACCGAGGCCGTGTACTGACAGCCTGGTCTCCATGGCAACGCACACACTTCAGCCAGAGCTGCTCACAGGAAGCCACAGGGGACTCGGTTCAGAAAGTGTGATAGTGACACAATATGACGGAAACTGATAAAAGCCAGTAAAAAGAACACTGCCACGACTGCAAAAAGAGATGGAGAGTGAGAAGAGAGAGATGAGGAAACAGAGAGATGGAAGGACTGAGACACAGGAGAGAGAGAGAGAGAGAGACAGAATGACAGGTGCGACAGACAGTAAAGTGTAAGTGACGGAATAAGGGAGAGAGGTACGTTTCTCCGCGGCGTCGCCGATGATGATCTTGCCGCCCCTCTTGCTGGTCTTCTCCACCGACAGGGCCGTGCTCAGGCCCTGCTCATGCTTGCCCAGGCCCTGCCCCTCTCTGAAGCCGTACTTCTGCATGATCTTATGGGCCACCGTCCCTCTGGTGGACACACACAGGCATTACATCATCAGCCTGTACCGAGTCAGTATGTGCCTTTGCGGTCATAATGAACACCGGTTATCACTCTACACATCGAGGCTCATTGTCTCCCAGCTGTGTATTAGCGTGACCATAAACACCTCGTGGTGCAGTGTAGCATTGGGATAATGGTAGCTCTAAATGTAGCATTGGTAGAATGGTAGGTCTAAATGGATGTGTCGTGATGCTCACCCCATGTTGGCCAGGAATGTGTTGGTGGGCCCGGGAGGGGAGCGGGGCCGCTCCGAGTCCTCGTACATGGGGGGTGGGATGGCTGCCTTGGAACCCCGGGGGGGTCGCCCCTCCTCTTCATAGGGGAAGGACGAAGTGAAAGAGACTGAGAAAACAGATAGGGGGGGGGTGTTCTGTTAGGAAGTTGTTGTAAAACACTGACGCCTAGTGGATGATCATCCTCACTACACGCTGTTCCCCCCATACTCACATTATACACGGTACACACAAACTGTTCTCTCGGCCCACCCTGACACAAAACTCCCAGAATAGACATACATCAGGCCCACACTCACCGTCTCTATCCACAAGGGAGGAGGGCGGGGCGATGGCAGCTCCACCCAGAGCTGAGGGAGAGAAGGGAGGAGTCGAGAGTGGATGATCGTACAGTCTTAAAACACACAACATTGCTTAATCTCCATTGTAGCGTGTCGAGTGAGGGTGTGCCTGCGTGTAATAGGCTACTGCTGGGTAAACCCTCTGCCCTCACCTCTTTTCCTCCTCTCCTTCTCGTAGTCCTCCTCTTCGTCCGACTCTCCCTCTGCCGTGGGGAAGCGGGAGAACCCGCTGGGGACGGTGCCCTCGTGACGGTCCTTCCTCTTCCTGGAGGGACACACCACAGGTAAAACACAGGCAAAACACAGGCAAAACACACAGACCATCCATCACTATATACCAGACGAGACATGAGCCCGCTGACATGGTTGATTTCATGTGGGATATAGTCAAACTGAGAGTATCCGATTGTTTCCGGGAGATGAGCGTGTCAAGCATCCAGGCGCGTACTTTTCCCTCTCCTCGATCTCCTTCAGCCGCTCGTGCTCTCTCTGCTTCTGCCGTTCCTCCCGGTGTCTCTTCACCACCTTCTCGTAGTCGTTGGGGAACATGGGGTCGTACTCATCAGCCAGAGGGATCAGGACGTCCCCTGAGGAGAAGGCTGAAGGCACCGCTTCCTGACACACACACACACACACACACACACACACACATACACACACACAAGGATGAAGACAGAGAGAGTACACTTACAACTAGAGAAACCAGGTGTGACACAGACTCCCTTACACCTCCCTCTCTCTCTCTCATCCAAGTTACACACAATTATGAAAGAAACAACGTTTTACCTTGAGCCCTACAGCAATGTGTGGGGGTGTGTCTAGGATCTGTCTGTCTAGGATCTCTCTTCTCTCTTCACCGGAGCCGCCCCTCTTCAGGTCGATGACGGGAGCAAGGACTACAGTCTGCTTCATCCGCTGGGTCTGATGAGATACACCAAACACAGACGTCGATGTTCAACCTGCAACTTTGTTAACCTAAGATATGCTGATTGCGGGCATTTCGTTTGTCAGAGAACAGGTCACAATCAGTGGTCTTCCAGATGTCTTTACCTTTGCCTGAGTCAGAGCTGCCTTCTTCACCTTCAGCTGCGACTGGAGCAGTTTGAAGTTCTTAGACCAGCCCTCGGTCTTGGCGTCACTCGCGACGCCCATGTCGTCGTAGAGCGACATGGTTGTGCGGGTATCAAGATTTGCTATTTCTAAATGTATTTTCCTGGCAGACAACAAACATACCAGAATGATGTACTGAAACGGTGTAAGTAATAAACAAGCACGCTGTCTAGCCGACACACTTTTGATCACATTTCCTGTTATAGACTAATCCAGTACTATTAAAGGCTAGATATATTACCATTTAGCTGCCTAGCGCACCCAGTAGCATCACACAGTGTGTGGGCACATACATCATACAAAGAAGAAAATATTACACCAACCAGCTAACGTTAGCTAGATAGCTAGCATTTACTAGCTGCCACAGCGCTCGGATTTTATCCGAAAAGAGCCGTCACACAAGTATGGTGCATTTACCAACACAAATATGTATATTGTGTTTTATATCTATATAGTCGTTATAAATATATAGCTACATACCTGAAACTAGAAGTATAACAAGTAGTGGAGACTTTGAAAAAGCAACGCTAGATGAATGTATGTGTTTAGCTGATGCACACGCTTATCGACAAAACAACGTAAAGAAGGGCATTAAAACTACGCCCCCTTGATAGATTCCACCTAGCGGTGGGGATGATTGTATTGGCAAGCAAGTAACAACTGTAAAAACTGTTGTTACGAATTAAAACAGAATGTTTAAAAACCTAAATACAATATATGTCGCCAGCTGTATTTTATAGGGACATATTTAAATTATATACTGTAATAGTACAACAGTTTGGTGTAGTTTGCAGCTTCGTATCACTAGATGGCGACCTTGACCATACGCAATGAAAATGACTGCATCCAACAAAGGTAACTTTTAAATAAATAAAAAACGGTACATTTAATTATATAGCTCTACGTTTCATAGTTATATTCTGTGTTCAAACATCACATAGTTTCTGAATCCAAATACGAAACTGAATTCAATATCCTGCACCAACCCATTCTTTCTCCATACTCCCTCTCCTCCGTGTCCTTCCCCAGGCGCTAGCGGTTGGTTGCCAGGCTTGTTGGGGTAAACAGCCGGGGCTCTGTCTAGTGATGCCTCATAATGCAGTCGATTTGCAGGCAGCAGCGCGGCTGGTTAGGCAGATCCCTGCGTGCCGAGAAGGCCAAGTCAGACACACTGGAGAGGAACGTCATAAGATTGGATCCACACAGATGAAGGTGTGTGGTTGAGTGTATGTGTGTGTCTGTGTGTGCATGTGTGTGTAGTGTGTGTGCGACAATAAAAGGCTTGCGCTATGATAGAGGTTTAAGGTTTGTCTGGTGGGATGGAGGGGCGAAGGGGGGAGTGTGTGTGTATGGTTGTATGTGTTGTATGTTTGTGTGTGTGTATATATATTCTGCCAGTACCATAATACGAACAGGAACAAAAACAATCACCTTCATACCCAACACCTCCTCTCTCCTGGTCCTTGTAAAGCCAGTGTATACGCTGTGATATATACGCAGGTCTCTGACAGGGGATGGGGGTCACAAATTACTGTTTTATGAAGTGTGTGCATGATGGTGTTAGTGTGTGGAGGAAGGAGGAGAGAATGGAAAAGTGAAGGAGGAGAGGAGCTCTCAGGAACGTCTCAGTCTGACCTTTATGTTCTCACAAGCATGGCTTTAAAACCAAATATCTGAGGAACGTGAACGTTAGCGGTGTGTGCGTGCCCTCTAGAAGACACTGGGCCAGCCCAGCGTTTACCTTAGGGAGGAGAGGGAGAGAGATGGAGAGAGGAGAGGGATGGAGACAGAGGAGAGGGATATAGACTAAAGAGAGAAAGGAGGAATGGAGACAGAGAAAGAGACAGAAGAGGCATTACTGAGTGCACAGAGCAGGAGTTTCAGCTCAACAGTTTCTTTTCTCTCCATTTCTCTCTGCTCTCTTCCACCTGCCTATTGATCCACAGGTCTTATCAAACAAGCCGCTTAAAGGACTCGGTGGAATCGCTCGGTGGATTGTTTGGCAGTTTATCAGATACAACCTGGCCCCAGAAAGAAAGAGGGGATGATGGGAGGAAGAGGAGAGAGGGTAGAAGCGAGAGATCAGGATTGAAAAAGAGAGAAAGAGAGCTTGTCAGCGTCTCAGGCTAATATAGGCAGGTTGAGGGGATTGGGCCAGGGATGTTTTGTGTCTGTGTAAGCATTGTGACAAAGTGCTGAGACTGGCCAACGATGAGGAGTACAGGTGGGGGTCGGAGGGGTGGGCAGGGGGGGGGCGGATAGGAGGGGGAGGGGGGGTGTGGGGGACAGAATCTCTTTATCTCACCACGGGTTGCGTCGGCACAATCTGGATAAACGGATGGAGAGGAAACGAGGAAATGTCACGCTTGGTTGGCATTTACGGAAAATAGACTTGGGCGAATGCCAGCAAACTTTGTGGGGATGTAACGTCGCAGGTATTTTGCTGATCTGAAGTGAATAGGTATACTCCACATGTTGCCAGGGCAGAGAAAGACAAGCATCGTCAGGTTTACACAGAGCAGAGTGACTGTTACTATCTCATTTCAGAAGGACATCAGACATTATTCAAGTTCAATGTCCAACAGTCTATCTGTGTGTGTGTGTTTCAGTGAACTTAGCCTCTGTGGGTGAGTGGATATGACTCCCAACAGCTGCTGTAAACTGTGCTGACTCATCTAAATCAGATGGATTAAGGGATAGAAAAAGCTGCTCCAAGGTTGGCTCCAAGGGGGCAACGATGAGCAATACCCCCTAAAGGAAATGCTGCCCCCCCCCCATTATTTTAGTTATAAGATAATTATATACGAAATACCCCCTTGTGGAAACCAAATGTCCGTCCGCCCATTCGATTGGTCCTGGAGCTGAGTCTGGGATGAACCACTTATTTTGAATGTTGTTTTGAAATAGCGTCCTTTTTTTGCTCGGTCTATCGGAAGGGCTTTCTCGAAGCATATCTACATTCAAACCTTCAAACATTCGTTGTGATTTCAATCTACTGTGATTCAATTTAAATAACCAAGGCTGGTGTGTGTTTATCGTCTATTAATGTATATATGTGTGTTTGCGTGTGTGTGACCTTGATTTGTAATCAACAATGCAATGTGAGGCTCATTATGAGCAAGATCCCCCCGGAGATCAAACCAAACACACTTTACTGTGGAGAGGCTATCAATTAATAAGACAGATCGCTGGTTCAGGTGCGGCACAGCATAATGAGATTTTTATTTTTAATTATTATTTAGTTTCATTACTCAGTAAACTCATGGTGTGGATGTGTGGATGTGTGCGTGTGTATTTTCAGTAATGAAAGTGTGTCATTATCCATTCATGTATTCATCCCTAAGGTGCATGTGTGGTGATCAGATTGTGGCTGTGGGTTATGATACAAACACACACAGACACACACACACACACACACACCACACACACACACACACACACACACACCACACACACACACACACACACACCACACACACACACACACACAAGAAACACACAGTGTAAAACATTGGTAGTTCTTCTGATGCCTTCCCTCCCTTCTATCAGCCACACACCCCGTAACACTGTATCCAGGGCAACAAGGACTTTTGAGGTTAACCAGCAGTGACAGTTCTAATATGGAAGTCATAGAGCTGTACCTTGTGATGAAATGTAAGTCAATCTACATATGCTTGCCCCCATATATGTCTGCAGATGGTGTTGTGGTCTTCTCTGTGAGACCTAGTTTTAAAGGTTGTCTAGACTTGAACAAGATACAATATTCTGTAATAGTGTGGATCCCAGTCCTCCTACTCGATCCCCTTCTCTTCACCCGCACCCGAGAGGCTAATCAAATGATTTGATCAACGAGAAGACAAGCTAATGTTGTGAAGGTGTGGCATTCTCAAGTCTAGATCTAGCCTGTCAGATCATTCGAAGTGGATTTCACCTAGTGGTGTAGTGGGGACTGGAGAAGTTGGTGCATTGTCATTGCAAAGTTTAATGAAACATTTCTTGTCACACCATGACGGTGGATAAGAAGTAGGTATACCCTGCAGGTGTCTGCATACCCCTCAACGACACACCCGACGACACACCTGACGACACACCTGACGACACACCTAACGACACACCTACGACACACCTGACGACACACCTGACGACACACCTGACGACACACCTGACGACACACCTGACGACACACCTGACCAAGATGCTGGAAGACTGAGAGCTCTCTCATGACCAGGGGGATGCCAGACTGTGACGCATATTCTGCAATTTATCAAGGTGTTGAGAAGTAAATCGAGTTTATTATAATTAAAGAAAAAACTTACGTAAGATATGTCAGAGAGGTCTGTCTACTGTAGCTGGGATGAGAGAAAGATAGATAAAGAAGGAGCGAGAGAAGGAACAAGAAATAGAGCCAGGAGCACTCCTAAAATAGTTGTTTTGACAAAGGCAGTATTTTCCTGTGCTGTTCCATTAATTACTGTGATTTTCTCATCGTGTTGTCAAGGAGACGCCTACATTCATCTCTCCTGTATGGTGAATATGACAGGATGCTATTACTAATGAGCAGTTAGCATTTAGACTAGAGGACCCGGTATAATCACTGGAGCTCTCTGCGTTTGAAGGGGCTGATATAATTACTGGGCACTACCTCATGTGTATGGATTGGGCTTTGATAATTGCTGGTCATCTCTGTATTTCTGTATGGGTAGGTCTAGATTCATTGCTGGACCTCTCTGGTTCTTTGTTAGAGGGGTGTTCTCGACGGCGGATCCAAATTGATGGGCTAGCATCATTAATGAACCTGTTCCTGCAAGAGCTCTCGGCATCAGGCATACCGTGGGCATAGTTATCGAAGGACAGCTGAGACACACACTCAAACAACCTTGTTGTCCCTTAGATATCGAGTTGAAAGTCGTGATTACGAGAAAGTGAAGGGGAGACGTCACATTCCTGGTGACAACCCTCCTGTCTCTTTCCTCTTTGCTCCTCACCTCTCCTTCGCTCTCTTCTCCTCTGAACTGGATCTCTCTCAGCGTGTGTGCAGGCAGGGTATGGCTCGTGTAATGAAATGCATGTTTACAGTGTCCCGGGGTGAACAGCGGTAGATAACTGTTGAAAGCACACCGAGGGAGAGAGGAGCATGTGGCACGCAGGAGCCTGCAGTCGGACGCCCCAATCTGCTCTCATCTCCCTCCTCTCCTCCGTCTCAACCCCCGGATCGCTCCTTCACCTTCTCCTCCTTGTCCCTCCATCCACCTCCGCTCCGCCTCCTCTTCATCTCGATTGGACGTCACCTCAAAGCCCTCAGCCTCTCACCCACACCACTCCTCTTCGAGTGTCTCTCTTTCTCCTCGGAAAATAAATAGGCACAAACTAATCTATCGTTCAATTGCCTCTACATTCAAGTCCTCTGGTCTACACTCGTCACACACACCACACACGCACACACACACACTCACACATTACTGAGGACAGTGTTTTTAAAATTCATCAACACATTGATCATTGGTATAATTACTGCTTAGTTTCACATCCCCATGCGCAGCACCTGCTGTTTGCCTGTCCCCTATGAGTTCATTAGTGTGGGAGCCGATGGATGGTGTGGGAGGTGTTTGGAAGCAGACAGTCCCCTCTGGCTAAGGTAAACTTTCCCAGAAAGCTGAGACAGTCATCCATCTTATCTGCTGACATTGCGTCAGACAAGGCTGGCTGTGAGTGTGTGTGAGTGAATGTGTGTGTGTGTGTGTGTGTGTCTCCCCCAGGCGCATGTTCAGTGATGAGATCTGGAACATTATATACGTGGATATACAGTTATTACTATGGTAATATTGCACCTATTTGACTGCTGTCAACATCATATGGCGGTAGCAACGAAACACATGCAGGTACACACACGCAAAACACGCACACACACACATACATTTCATTCAAAGGATCAAAGTGGAAAGGTGAGAAAGTTGACATGTTCCTCTTTCCATAGAGAAGTGCTCACACTGAAAGGTCAGAGCATTGCAGCCCCAGATCCAGAGGATCATGATCAGGGCAGATGTTGTGTGATCACTAACATGTACCTGTCCTTCCCCCCCAGCCCCTTTCAACAGATCACTACTCTCCCCTCTGACTGCCAACGTTCCGGAAGAACACTCCGTATGTGTGACCTTCTTGCTCCATGCCACGCATGCACACACAGACACACACACACACCCACACACAGACACACACACACACAGACCTTCTGGCTCCCTTGTCAAATGTCATCTGGATTAGCGCTGTCTCACAGCGGGAAAGGTTAGTCACCGGGCCGACCTGTAGCGACAGACCAGCAGCCACGACAACCTGACCTCCTCAGTCACACTCGACCCAACTGACATACTGGATTATGGCCTTTTCCCACAGAACAACTCATAATACTGAGGCTTCAGTAGACAGCCATCTACAGTATCTGTCTGGAATGTTTGGAATTATAAATGTAAAACCCCTTTGAAAAGTAACACAAATTGTCAAGACTGAGATAAGATAAAACACGTATGGTAGACGGGCAGTAGTTTAGAAGGTTAAAAGAGACTGGGGCTCTGGAACACTGAGAGCCGTGCCTCGACGCATCATGTAGAGAGAGAGAGAGAGAGGGGCAGAGGAAGCGTTGCGAGGGGAATGTGCTGAGTGGATATGTTCCTGACAGTCTGTCCAGGGGGTGGGCTGGTCCCGCCTGTAGCTTCAGAAAGAGACGGAGAGAGACAGAGAGAGACAGAGAGATGGAGAGAGACAGAGGAGACAGAGAGAGACAGAGAGAGACAGAGAGAGAGAGAGAGACGAGAGAGACAGAGAGAGAGACAGAGAGAGAGCAGAGAGATGGAGAGAGGGAGCCCTCGGGCCTCTCCGTGTTCCTCTGTGGTCCAGGCTAGAGAGATTCTGCTGATGGGAGAGGTTGGGAGAAGATGAAGGGAGGACGGCGAAGGAGGATATTGAGTTTAGACTGCTCCTCCTCAAGACAGATTGATACAAATAGAAATCAATGGAAGCAATCAAACACTCAGTATCAGGGTGCTTCCCCCCCCCCATGTTTGCCTACACAGGCTGGTGTAGTGATGGGGCACACAGCCATTAAGAAACTATGACGGAGCGTTTGTGACTTGTCTAAAGTTACAGATAGATTCCGTTGGAACTCAGCTAGCGATGTTTGTTGGCTTTCTGGAATGCTTTTCTCCCATTCTCTGAAATTCGTTCGAAGACGTTGCTCGTCTTCAAAAGGTTGAGTTGAAGACATGTCGGTGCAGACAACACGACACATGACAGACATATAGAAGGATTCTGGGTAAGAAGGGAGAGAATGTTTCTGTCCTCTATCATCTCTCCCTCTTTCTCATCCCTCGCTCCCATCCTCTGTGCCCTGCCTTAGATTTTCTCTTCCATTGAGTCCTGACGTTGATCTCACTGCTGAGAGGATTACCTATCACTGCCGGGTAATGGAATTCTCCAGCCTCCTCCTTTCTGACAACACACACACGCACGCACACACACAGACACACACCCTTACCCCGTCTTGATGCCTGATGTTGCTCACTGAGATCAATGTAAGTCTTCACATCAAACCATAGGTCAAACTTTGCTCTTTTCATTCTGTGTGTGTGTGTGTGTGTGTGAGTGGTGTGTGAGTGTTTGTCTGCCAACAGGCTTCTGCAGCCTGACAGAGAGCTACAGGTTACATTATTCTGCTGTGAATGTGCCGGAGTCGTTGGTATTCTTTACCTAGAACCCCAAGTTTTCTGTGTTTGACTGAGTTAGTTCCAAACCACCTCTGCTACCTAGAGAAAAAGTCACAGGTCCGGGAGTTTGTTGTTGTCTGGAGCCGTCTTGATTGGTGGAGGGGTTAGTAAAGGGTTAACGGGTATTCAGTTGGAGAGCAGAAAGCATCGCGTAGGGGAAACACACTAATGAAAGACGCTCGACTGCAAACAGCATTACTGCTACTTTGGCATTCTCCTCACACTCCGACGCACACACGCGCACGCACTCTCTCATTTCTAATCTCATTCTCTCCCTCTTTCTTTCCACCTCTTTCTTCTCCCCCTCGCTCCCTCTCTCCCGGGTCCAGATGGATTGTTCTGTCAGTGTTGATGAGCTGAACAATGAGCGGTGCCTCTCCACCTCTGCATCTGTTCCCCGTCTGACTCCTTGACACATCGCAGCACACAACACACTCCTGTGGAGACAACACTACCACGCATCAGATATCTGATTATTGTAAACAGACAATCACACTCTCAGGTACTTGAGATGGTATGTTCTCTCTACTGTTAGATATCTGGTAGAAGTCACGTGTGTTATTTAAATGGCATGCTATGATGTAATGGTGCTGTGTTCCTTAGTATGCTACTCCATCCTTCAGTTCCTTGTTTAACTCACATGTCACATATCAGCAGATGTTAGGGCTGAATTATAATCATCATTATTGTCACGATCAGACATATTGGGACATGACATTGTTCTCTCGCTTGTCCGTCTGTGAAACTATTCTCCAGCAGTATGTTTGGGTTCTCAGGAGCATCCTAGGGGCACTAATGGAGAATCATAATGTTGCCTCATTGTTTGCCCGGAGCCAAATTCAAAATTCACAACAAATTCTGTTTGATGTAATCCGGTGTGAGCCAGGTGCAGGCTGTTATATGAGGCTGGCAGAACACCAGTACCCAGCAGAGATTGCAGGATCTGTCCTCGGGAACGAAGTGTATCTGATCACCCCCGAGGAACAAAAAAACACCTGATATTTGCATGTAGAGTGTGAGTTGAGAGCAGAAATGATGTCGATAAATAGTAGAGAGAGGAGACAAAGTACAGACAGAGTAGAAACGCCAGTAAAGAGTGGAGACAGTATAAAAGCAGAGAGAGAGAGAAGAAAAAAACTGACAAGCTGAGAATAATGTAGATACAGAGTAGAGACAGTGTGGAGACAGAACAAAGGCTCTTCAACTGCCTGTTGAATCAGACAAGATGACCTCATCCCTCTGTAGATCACTGGCTCATGACCTCATCCATCTACCACAGACCATCATCCGCTCCTATTCACGTTCCCCCTTCACTTTCTCTCCCCTCAGCGTTGCCCCTCTCCTCCCCTTCTCGCTGCTCTGTTCCTCTCCCTCCTCCTCCTCTCTGGGGTGCAGTCAGACTGGCAGAGTGAGATCAGGAAAGCTGTATTGGTTGTTGTAAATGTGTCCCTGGGTGACTGTGATTTGTTCACTCGTTGCTCCGTCTCCCTCACTCTCTCTTTCTGACGCTCTTATTCTCGTGTGTGCCATCATTCCTTGGATTTCCACTCGTGGTCTCTTCCCTCTCTCCCTCAATTGTTTTTTGTAACCTTGTCCTTTTTTTTATCACCTTGTTCTGATGTCCTTATCTTCACACTCTTAGTCTTGCTCTCTACAGACTCCGAAATCTGATATTTTCACTCACCTGTTGTCCCTTTCTATCTCCCCATCTCTCTCTCTCTCTTGCTCTCTCTTTCTCAAATAGACAAATAGAGCAGAAGAAGGGCGCAGGTGCGGGGTGGAACATTTTGTACGCTTCTCCTCTCCTCCACAATACCACTTTCTCTTTTCCCTCTCTTCCCCTTCTCCCTGCCGCTCCCTCTTTTTTACATGACAAATAAAGGGGTTGGTCTGAACCGGAGAGAGAGAGAGAGAGAGAGAGAGAGAGAGAGAGAGAGAGAGAGATAAGAGAGAGAGAGAGGGAGGAGAGAGAGAGGAAGAGTCGCCCAGCAATTTTTCTCTTTCAGTCCGTCCGTTGATGGCATTTCAATATATCCCCTTTAGTGATGTGGTTGTCCAGCACGGCCAACAGATCGTTCCACTTAGACGCCTGTGAAACGCCAATACCTGCCAGCGCAGGAGCAGGGCTCTGTGTCTGCGCGCAGTGACGTCAGCTCTCTGTGTGTCTGACGGGACTCCTGCACCAGGCCTCGTCTCAGACGCGCATTGATTCCATGACACGCAGGCCTCTTCCAGGCCCATCCTGGACACGCTCCTCATGGACACATACTTCGATACTCTCTGATTATGATGGGTTGTTTTGTATGCGGGTGTGTATACGTCTGTGCGTGTGTGTCAAATACAGAGCGGTAAGACCTGGGGGGACGTGAGGATTCGACGCACTAAACTGCCCCGGACAATCATCAATACGATCATGAGTGAACTCTGAGCAGTGATCTCTGCACCAGATCCCTCTAGTGAGCTGAGATAGATCTCTGTCGGCATCAGTGTCTGTCTGATATCAAAGTTACCACAAGGATGGCATTAGCATTCACTCTGCAGGCTCTCTACCTGCCCATTAAATGACTTTAATGCTTGTCCATTAAGCATTTAATTAAAGTGTCTGAAAATGATGTGAAATTGTCCGTTAGTCGTCAAACACATGCGAAGCGCTTCTCGTGATTACGGCTGCATCTAACAGCAGTATAGAGAGGGGACAGCTGTTATACTGTGTAGTCATCAACTGAAACACAGGTGATCAGTGGGAGCGTGGGTGTGTGTTTACTGTTCATGTCTCTGCTCCAACACTCCTCATTAGAAGTTTGTGTTTGTGAGTGTTTGCGTAGCTAAACTGAGACTTTCCCGGGAATTTAACCGCGGTTACAGATGTACGAAGGCGTGTCTATGTGCAGCTTTCTGCGGGTTTGTTTGGGTGCATGTCTGTGTGTGCGCGCGTGTCTGGATGTGCGTGTGTGCATCTGTGCGTGTGCTGTGCATCAGCCACAATAACGAAGATGTCTCCCGTCCTTGTGTTGTTCTCCCGGTGAGGAAGATTCGCCTGGATCTACAGATGGCCCTGTGTCAATGACTGACATAATTAGCCACCAGACACCAGGTGCGTCTTCAGCAGCCTGCAGTGTGTTGTGGGTGTGTTAACACCTCGAGACTCAGTCCTCGGAGACTGAAAGCAAACACAGGAAGAAGTTGATTTCTGCTAAGGCTAATACAGGCCGACACGTACATGTGGATAATGCTGGTTGTTGATGATGTCATTCTATATCTCTGTAACTTTTCATCTCTCTCCAGTTCTTTAGCTGTTTTGTTTTTCACTGTCTCTCTCTGTCTCTGTCTCTCTCTCTCTTTGTCTCTCTCTCTCTCTGTCTCCCTCTCTCTCTCTGCTCTCTCGTCTCTCTCTCTCTCTCGTCTCTCTCTCTCTCTCTCTCTCTCTCCTCTCTCTCTCTCTCTCTCTCTATCTCTCTCTCTATGTCTCTCTCTCTCTCTCTCTCTCGCTCTCTCTCTCTCTCTCTCTCTTCACAGCTGGTGTTATCTACTGTGGTGTGTGCGTGTGTACCTTTTACATGGTCAGTCCAAGCTTTGTCTTGTTTGACCTCAGTCTCCAAGGTGTTTCTACCACAGCAGGACGTTGCACATGCAGTACTCAACACTGTCAGTTCAAACTTGCGTGTGTGCAAGGTATGTGTGTGTGCATGTGTCAATAACAGTAGTACTCTAGTCTAAGCCACTGTGATCTTCCAAGTCACATTTTCCACTCAAAACACCATGAGTGTGCACCAGCAAGAGAGAGTCTAGCTGTATATTCTCACACCCGATAAAGTACATGCAGAGAGCACATACTACACAAACAGACACCAGTGATTTGCACACGCTCAAATACAGGGCTTATCTTATCAGTAACCTGGATCGTTGTGCTTCGAGGCTGACTGACTACGCAGTGATGAAACAGGTGTCACAGTTGTTAACACTGTCAAGTAGAAAGGCTTGTAAACTCTGGAAAGACCCTTGTGGTGAGAGGCATTAACCCAGCCCACGGGTCTTTATCTTGGGGTTAGGCCCACCACGGGGTCTGGAACCTGGAGCTCCTCCACACAGTTTAAGGAACAATTTGCATTTCAATTCAGGCAGCAAAATGTATGCTGCATCTAACCATGTTATTATCTTTCCCATTGCTCTCTCTCTCTCATGTCCTCTCTCTCACTCGCTATAGCTCTCTCTTCTTCTTTCTCTTTCCCTTCTTTCACCCAAACTACATTTAAAATAGCATTTATGAGGATGAAAGGTGCAGAGGGAGGAAAGGAAAGGTGACTTGTGTGATTACTAGGGTATCCCGTTCTTCCTCCCGAGATAATTAATGGAGAGCAGGACTTGCATCTCGGAGTGAGTGTATTAGCAGTTTGACTAATGATGACAGTGGAGGCTCTGGGTTGAATGTCAGCGTTGTGTGCACTGAGGTCTTTCTCCAAACTTCTTCATCAGAGAAGAGATGATGGCAAGCGTAGTCTTTCTCTTTCGCTGCTAAGTCAAGCAACAAATGTTCAGCTTTGATACATTTTCAATTTTCCACCTCCAATCTCCCGTTTATGGCATGCATTAAACATCAGGGGAGCCGCTCTCTTTACCAAGCTGCAGAATCTGAATCAGGGACTGTCAGACAGGGGACTGGCTGAGACGTTGACTGGAGAATAGGGGATGTGTTGTTTGGTGTTTAGTGTTTGTGCAGGTTAGATGGTTAGGTGTGTGTCTGCATGTCTGTGTGTGTCTGTGTGTGTGTGTGTGTGTGTGAGTCAGGCAGGAGGAGGAGAGGTTTTGAGCTGTATCTGTACCCAGGACCCCACAGCAGTCTGGAGATGTAGAATGCGTCTGTCTCTCGTGGTTTTCTTTCAGGAGATTGGCAGGAACATTGAAATGTCAGAAATGCCTGCTTCAATATGACTCTCTGATAGGCTAGGTATGGTAAGGTCAGCCACCCATAGTTGACACACATGCACATGCACACTCGCACACACTCTCCAACACATCCACACACACATCCATGCACGCACACACAACGCCTGTTAGTCTTATCAGTCTGAACACACTATCCATCCATGTCCTGTTCTGTATTGGCACAATGTATTTTTGTAACTATATGAACCGTGTGGGATAGTATCATATTTCTCTCTCGCTCTCTCCTCTCCTCCTCTCTCTCTCTCTCATCTCTCCTCTCTCTCTCTCTATTGTCTGTGAGCTACAGTAGGCAGATTGCCATGTTTGCATTCACAGTAGAAACCCACCATAAATCTTACACCCCACCCTCTTCCTTCCTTCCTTCCTTCCTTCCTTCCTTCCTTCCTTCCTTCCTTCCTTCCTTCCTTCCTTCCTTCCTTCCTCCTTCCTTCCTTCCTTCCTTCCTTCCTTCCTTCCTTCCATCATTCATTCTTTTCTTACCCTCTCCTACAGACCCAAACTATTCGTTAATACACTGTACCTAATACAGGTGCCATGCATGTAATGAACACAAACACACACACCAACGCACACACACACACACCAATGCACACACATACACACCCAGATGAAGTCAGCAGTGCCAGTGGGAACAGAACATCAGTCTGGACATGACTAATAACCGAAAGCTGTTTTGTTGAAATTCATAGCACGCTGAGAGATGCGAGGTGTGAGATCGACAATTTCTTTTGATTATCTCTCCTTAGTGAGATGATGGGAGGAGGTTTCACCTGGTAGCTGAAGACCCGAAACAGACAAGTGATTATACGACTATGATACATTAGCCGTATCATTCCATTTCATTAATGATGCATTGAAAGAGTCAGATGGCTGAGCGGTTAGGGAAGCTGGCTATTAATCAGAAGGTTGCTGGTTTGATTCCCCACCAAGGACAATTATGTTGTGTCCTTGGGCAAGGCACTTCACCCTACTTGCCTCGGGAGAATGTCCTTGTACTTACTGTAAGTCGCTCTGGATAAGAGCGTCTGCTAAATGACTAAATGTAAATGTCCACACAGGGTATGTGAGGATCGAGGATCTGTTGTGTTTTGTACTAGGCCTGCGCTCATCATAGATGACAGGAGTGAACCACATCAGTCATCTGGAAAAATCCATATGTTGTCCACATGTGAGACAAAGGGGGAGTGTGAATGGAACATGTCTGCTGTTGAGATCACACCGCATAGCATAGTACCAGCTTCATCCTTCCATCAATCACTAGTTCTATCTCTCTCTCTCTCCTGTGAAGACCAACACTGCTCTGATTGTTGCCATGTACAGTATGTATTATTTAAAAAAAAGTTCAATCACATTTTGTCTGAATGAAATTAGCATCTGTGGTAGCTGAAAACAAAAACTAAAAGCACAACTGGCTCGGAAACTAAACTGATGTTCTTGGATACATTTCCCTTCTTTCCAGGTGGATAACATTCGTCTGACTGTCCAGGTTACAAGGAGTGCTGATTCAGAGTGGAAGTCTGTATATGTTCTCTAATGTTAAATTGCGTCATGTTGTTGAACAATTCTCTTTTATACCTTCCGTACAGAATAGTCTGTGCAGCTTCTCTTCAGCGTTAGACCTTTCATGAAAGGCACCAAGTAACAGATGAAACAACAACACAGTCCTCTTCAATCACTTCTGTCTTCTTAGGCTGACACAGCAAAGTATGGTCTGTTCTGTTCCTTCAAAAACTGCCTTTGTTTCCAAGGTTGATAACGAGCTTAATTTGTTCTTCTCTCTGGTCATTAAATAGAAGCCACCAAAGGAACAAAGCATTATTTTTCACAGGCTGACATGAGAGACATTTGTTTTATCAAGCTCACAATAGGCCAACGAGTCTCTCATTAAACTATAATCTACTTCATTAACTCGTAAAACTGGACTAATTAGGCAGGAGGGTAATTTGGAGGAGATAAAAAAAAGTTTGTCTTCTCACGGTCAAGTGTGACAGAGGGAGCACTCTCTAAAGTCCTTCTCTTTGCCTCGTCAGTCTTCTCGCCCCCTGCACCTGCCTCACATCCACAGGGGGGAACAATTATTCTTGGTTGTGATTCCTCCGTTACTCTCTCTTTTTCTCCATCCCTTATCCTCAGTCCAGCTCTTCCTTCTCTCTCTATATCCCTCTCCACCTTTCTCTTCTCTCACTCTATCTCTCTCTTCTCTCTCTCTCTCTCTCTCTCTCTCTCTCTCCTCTCTCTCTCTCTCTCTCTCATCTCTCTCTCTCTCTCTCTCTCTCTCTCTCTCTCTCTCCCCTCCCTCTCCTCCCTCTCTCCCTCTTCTCCCTCTCCCTCTCCTCTCCCTCCCTCTCCCCTCTCCTCTCCCTCTCCCTCTCCCTCTCCTCTCCCTCTCTCCCTCTCCCTCTCCCTCTCCCTCTCCCTCTCTCTCCCTCTCCCTCTCCCTCTCTCCTCTCCCTCTCCCTCCCTCTCCCTCTCCTCCCTCTCCCTCTCCCTCTCCCTCTCCCTCCCTCTCCCCTCTCCCTCTCCCTCTCCCTCTCACTCTCCCTCGCTCCCTCTCCGTCTCACTACTCGTCTCCCTCTCCCTCTACTCTCGTCTCTCCCTCTCGCTCTCCCTCTCTCTCCCTCGTCTCTCTCTCTCTCCTCTCTCTCTCTCTACAAATCCACTGTCACGCAGGCTCTAGCACGGCTCAGTTTTCTATCACTCACCATGTTGAAAGGTCAGAATTATTCCTAAGCCACTTAGCTGGGCTCATGCTGGGGTGGAGGTGAGCGCCTGTCTATCTCCCTGACATTGAGCAAGGAGGGAGAAGCCAGCGAGGCATTCAGACGACAGGGAGGGATGGCTGCAACAAGATAACAAGCTACTGATCTCTGGGTCACCGAGCTGTTCCACTCTCACAAACAGAAATAACTATGTACCAGGACAGCAGGATCTCTGACACACACAAAGGGGATGGGTTGCTGTTAATGTTATTATCCTGGCCAGAGCTGCTCTTCTAATACTATAGTATTAACCGGAATAAGCTGGTATCCCTGAAAATAATATTCTAGATGTGTACTGAGTATGTTTCGTGTACTAGAAGAGATTTTTAGTGCTTCTCTGTGTTGCTGCACTGTGTGACACTTTGAAGTTCCCACGCAAACATTCAGTCAGACAGAGAAACACACACATATGTACACACACATGTACACACACACAGACACAAAGAAAGGCTAACAGTTAAGCCCTGTGTCTGGGGTGATTGATGCTGTCCAGTGGCCCAGGTAAAGTCCATGATGGACTTACTTCCAACTCCAACCATCAATTCCTCACATCTGCCCTCTACCTGTCTCTCCCTCAGCCTCCTCCCTCAACGCTGCCCCTGACTGGACGCTCACACTTTTCTGTCACTCCACCTCCCTCCCCTGGCCTCTCTCCCCCTGGTCTCTCTCCTCCTGGCCTCTCCTCCTGGCCTCTCTCCTCCTGGCCTCTCTCCTCCTGGCCTCTCTCCTCCTGGCCTCTCCTCCTGGCCTCTCCCTCCTGGCCTCTCTCCTCCTGGCCTCTCTCCTCCTGGCCTCTCTCCCCCTGGTCTCTCTCCTCCTGGCCTCTCTCCTCCTGGCCTCTTCCTCCTGGCCTCTCTCCTCCTGGCCTCTCTCCTCCTGGCCTCTCTCCTCCTGGCCTCTCTCCTCCTGGCCTCTCTCCTCCTGGCCTCTCTCCTCCTGGCCTCTCTCCCCTGGCCTCTCTCCTCCTGGTCCCCTCCCTTGGGCTCAGCCCTCCTCCATCATCTTTAAAATACTGTTACAGTAGCTCAATATGTGATTATATGGATGCCCTGCTAATGTAGGGCAGGTACACACACGTACGCACACGCGTGCCTGAGCACACACAGACACACACACACACGATGGATTAACTGAACCCTACTATTGTCATATTTGTTGTGGTGATATTATTCTAATAGATGAGTTGCTCCGGAGTAATGCTTGTCCGAAGTGTAATATTAGGGCGGCCGTGTGCCTATAATGAGACCAGAGGGGAGGTGTCAGGGGACAGGGTGATCCTTCATGTTGAACAGAAAGCAAGTTGATCTATAGACTGGAGACTAGAGACAACATTTTTCCCAGCCTGAATGACTCTCCAGTCATCTGATTTGTGTTATTCCTTTTATATAGTCTGGAACCACTCCACTACGTTATGCTGCAACACTTCTGTTTTCTATCCAGTAGTTGTTTTGCACACCTCCCTTTGGTGGTTGATGTCTAGGAGCCAGTGTTAGGAATGGAACTAGGCCATAAGGATTAGAGTTGGGTAGGGAAGAGGAGAGGATCCATCTTTTCTTGCTTGTGACGTTGTCTCCTTTCCTCCCCCTCTCCCCTCACTCCCCACCCTCTCCCCCTCTCCCCCTCTCCCCCTCTCCCCCTCTCCCCCTCTCCCCCTCTCCCCCTCTCCCCCTCTCCCTTCACAGTGGGGTTTATAGCCAGTCTTATCACAAGGCCACACACCCTTGTTGACTGGGTAGCGTGTCACAGACTTTTTTCCAGGTTTCCTTCCCAGTGGTGACAGAGGACGCTGCCGGGCTAACAGAGACCACATCCCCACAGCTCCTACTGGAAAGTGATGTTTAATAGCATCTGA
Organism: Mallotus villosus; assembly: GCA_903064625.1. NCBI lineage: Eukaryota > Metazoa > Chordata > Actinopteri > Osmeriformes > Salangidae > Mallotus > Mallotus villosus. Next base: position 33,797 of record CAEFZP010002801.1, on the reverse strand, counting down.
TAAACAGAGACAGGCCGGCAATCTCAAGAAATATGACGTGGTCGAACCCTCAGAGCATCCGCCGCTCAGCAGCCCAGCGATGCGTCGGTTCTCTGCCACCGAGTGCTGGGTTACATCCAGCTCCATATGAAATGCTTTCTCCTTGACTCCTTATCCGAGTGGTAATCTGCACGTGATAATTGAGCGTTACTGCAATGATCAAATCCACTAATTTGATTGGCAAAGCAGGGGCACATTCCCCTGAGCACTACAGGGATTTCGAGTGAATTATAGCTGTATAACAGTATCTGAGGATTGCCTGTATTAATCATGATAACTATAGAACATTTAAATGTGAGAGATTTAACCCTTCGTGCCTCTGCGAACGTCTCCTAAGTGTCATATTAAGTTGCCCCAGAACACTCCAATTCAGCCAAGGTAGAAGTGAGAGATAGAGATTGAGTAAAAGAGAGAGAGAGAAAGCAAGAGAGAGATGGAAAGGGATGGAGAAGGCACAGGAGACACATTAGATATACTGTAGAGTGGTATTTCAACTAACGTTGAATAATTACCATGTTGAATTCGGCGAGGAGCCAGTGGGTGGTCAGAAATGTTTCCTTCTTTAACGCCTACATTTTTATTCCGAAAGCTTGAGAAAGATAGAGAGAGTTGGGGAGGGAAAAAAAGATAGAGCGAGATGCAGAGCCTCCTTTAATGTTCTCTGGCACATTAACACCATATCCTGCTGAACATTCAACCTTTTTGAAAAATGCATTAAGAAAGAAAAGTGGGGAAAAAAAAGAAAAGGAAAAAAAAACACATAATTCATGAGGGAGAATAGAAAGTGCTGCACTGGGGAGATTCTACCGTTCTTGCTCGGGGCATGTCTTTGTCTCCTCTCAGAACTCAGAGCATTAAAACTCCCCACCAGAGTCCTCTTCTTACAAATGTCACCTTTCTACTCTTTTTTCCCCAAACTTGTGTGTGTGTGTGATATCATAGTGACTGTATGCTAGCCGTCTCTGTGGAGTCCCATGTGACTGGACTGATGGAACATTTTCTCATGTAACAAACACAAAGGAACAGATATACTGCATTTGATATAGTCCTTCTGTCTGTCTATCTGTCTGTGTCAGCCTGCCCCCCTGCCTTCCTGCCTGTCTGCCTGACTGCCTGTTCATCCTCTAGTCTGTCAGTCTGTGAGGCTGGTTTATTGATATGATTCGGTGCTGTTGAGGGGTCACACAGGAGAGCTGTCACACTCATTAGCTGGAGGCAGAGTGTGTTTGTGTGTGTGTGTCCATCTGTCTGGGTGTGTATATGTCCGGGTGTTTGTGTGTGTGTTAATCTGTCCGTGTGTGTGTTTGTGTCTATCTGTCTTGGTGTGATGTGACTGTGTGTGTGTGTGTGTGTGTGTGTGTGTGAGTGTGTGTGTGTGCGAGCCAGCATCCATGCGTCTTCTCCACCTTTATACTACACGTCTCTCAGCAGCATCACCCGAGGGAACAATTAAGGACGGCCCGAGGAGAGAGAAGACACACACACACAGAGACTATAAATACAGAGGGCCGACTACTATCTATATTTCTGTACCTCTCCACCATTCTGCACGTTCTCCCTGAGCCATCCCCTCTTTATTGGGACTTTTTCTGACTTGGTTCTGTTCTCCACGGACTCTCTCTCTCTCTCTCTCTCTCTCTCTCTCTCTCTCTCGCTCTCTCTCCCTCTCTCTCTCCTCTTCTTCTCAAGTGACTCTACCTGGTAGTTCCACATTGTCCATGGCTAAATGGATAGATTAGAGAGCGTGAAGGAAAGAAAAGAAAAAAAGACAAAGAAGGAAAGGAAAAGAGATCATCAAATATTTAAAACCATTAAAACCAGCCACCTCATTGGCAGAGACAGGGAGACAGGGAGAAAGGGGAACAGAATGACAGACAGAGAGAGAGAGAGAGAGGGATAGAGAAAAGAGAGGAAGAGCAAAAGAAGGGGAGGGGGGGTGTTGAATTACTGGCTGGAGGCATACTTTATTCAGGATACTCCCCATGTCAGGTGGACATGAGAGACGATCGGCCGATACACACCAGAGTAGAGGACACCAGAGGAGAGAGGCCTGGGTCCCAGCCAGTCAGAACAGGACATTGATCCACAGGGCATTTGAAAGTAGTTAGGATCATAGTATTGCAATCATTTGCAATTCAGCTCATGGCGGCCCCAGTGCCAGTGGGGTGGGAGAAGGGCATCAGGACCACGGACAGCGGCTCAGATAAACCCTTGATGTTTGTCATAGACAGACGGTTTATCCCTCTCCTTGATACGCTTGTTTGTTTCCAAGCTGGGTGCGACTTACCTGGGTCACTCTCAGTGGCTTCCACAAGCTGAGTAAAGTATTTGGCTTGTCTACATTGTGTTTGTGCTCATATATTGTATGGAACAGGAAGTCCGTTGAGAAATGGAACTCAAACACCATGTTCCAAAGCAGCAAAGTGAGGTTGAAAGGCTTCAAATCATCTTTGTGTGATGACGGAAGATGTGAACGATTCTACTCTGCCTCATCGATCAGTTTGAAACCACTGGCCTGCCTACCTGCCTGTTCATCAGTCTGTCTGTCTCTGAGGCTGTCTTCCATTTGATGCCAATAATGTGTTTTTGAAGTCTGTGCACCTGTCCAAAAGGAAACCAATATATGTCCGTGGGCTACATGTGCTGGCAGGTGTAGTCTTTGTGTGTTGGGTTTGGGGTAGCTATATAGAGAGTGAGAGTGAGAGAGATAGAGAGAGAGAGATCTAGACAGAGGGAGAGAGTGATGATGACTACTAATATGGTTCACAGATGAAAGTGACTCTGTGGCTCTCCAGTCCAGACCTTGGCTGTTGTGCAAAAACTCATTGGAGAGAGGTAGGTTTGTACTTCCTGTTGTCTTCTTCCTCCCGTTGAGTCCACCCCCTCCAACTCTTCGTGCATGATTGGAGACTTCCTGTCAAACCCAAGCATCTAGCACTAGAACAAGCTGGCATCCTTGGAGTCTGAGGCCAGGACTTGAGCCATCAAACTGATCCAGCATCTACCATCAGAACAAGCGCACTTGGAGTCTGAGGCCAGGACTTGAGCCATCAGACTGATCCAGCATCTACCACTCAGAACAAGCCTTGGAGTCTGAGGCCAGGACTTGAGCCATCAGACTGATCCAGATGTACGTCTTCATGCCAGGATTTCCACACCACCTTTGCAACATTCTGTAGAGTTAGTGGCTGCCAGTTGCTGTTGTTGTGCTGTTGGTGTCCAACCTGTCTGTTTGAATGCAGTGCTATTTCCTAACTGAGGAAACCCATGTCTTAGTTTGACTTCACAGAAGAGGACGGATTACATTTTAATGATCCTGTTTTACTGTCTCGTCTTGTAAGGACTATTAAAGTTTAACTTCCCATAATTGAAATCTCAAATGAGCACTTATCCGAGATGAACAAATTACAGCTTCTGCCAAAACATTTAGTCTCCCTGTTGTTACTTGCACGCCATTTTCTCCCCCTCTCTCTATCTAGCCCTCTCTCCTTCCCTTCCTCCTTCCCTCTCTCCTTCTCTGTCTCTCTTTTTTTGTCTGTGTCACCAAGTTTAATTTAGGAACGTATTATTTTGTGCCTACACTGAAATGAATCTGAAATCCCATCCAGAGCAGACAGGAGTAAGACACCGTGACCTTAACACACGAGCAGAACATCGAGGACCCCAGACAGACTCGTATACCGTGCAAACAAAGGCTCTCAACCCTTTATTAAATTCAAAAGTTGTTTAAGTGCCAAGAGCTTGATGATGAACAGGAAATTAGATGCTGTATTGCCGTCCCCATTGGCTGTACAGTGACACTGCATCTTGGATATGTGACATGTTTGCACGGTTGGTAGAAAATTGCCCTGGAATTGGGGACTAGCAGAATCCTGTAGCGTTACGGCAGAATGATAATTGGAACAGGGATGAAGACATTGGAAGTCTTCCACCCGTGTACAATTAACACATACTCTCAGACCTACACTATTAGTCTGCACGCCATTTACTTTGGCAATCTCCATCTAAAACTCTCGCTCTCTCCTCCCTCTCTTTCCCTCGAACGCAATACCCTTCCCAGCTTTCTATTTCCTTCTCCTACCTCTCGTCCACGCACACACTCTCTCGTTCTTGCCAACTTTCTCCCTCCCTCCCTCACACACACACACACACAACACACTCATTCCATGTGACTCAAACCAATTGAGTTGATCAGCCATCTAATGGGAGCTGGTGGCCCCATGCACGTACCACGGCTTTCCATCAGTGGATTAGATTGCATGTAGAATTTGATGTTCTGTTGGATTTGCTGCTGTTTAAGGAGCTCACGCAGCGGGAGGAAAGAGAGGAAAGATGGAAAAACTCAGCTCCTGCCCACACTGAGAGAAGGAGAGAAGCACTTTGCTGGATGGCTGCAGTCTTTTACCACGGCTTAAAGACTCCTGTATAGCTGTAATAATACAGCTAAAGACGGGAAGCAAACTCCCTTTTGTTCTCTCAAAAGTACAAAAACCATCAGTTACCTCCCAGTGTTTTGAACGTCAGGGCTTACAAAGCTGACGCAATCCACCCCAGATAAAGAGTGAAAGTGTAAAGTAATACCCATGAGGTGTTTTAGAGCAGGGTCAAACATGAGAAACTTGTAATGGATTCCTCCTCCTCCCTCTATCCAACACGACCTCCCCTGACTCAGATCAGCGTTCAAACTCATCAACTTCCTCCTGAGCGATAACACATCACATTTCATGTTTTCCAAACTCCATTTTACCCCCCGATCACCACTTCCCCTGCCCGCCTGACCCCCCTCCCGCCGTCCCAGCCCCCACTCTCCTCCCCGCCCTTAACCCTGCAATTCAACGTTGACCCCTTCGCCGCACCAACTCCATCTCCGCCATATTAAAATGACGCACGCAATCAGTGACTGTATCCATCACATGGCCCGAGCCCCTGGATCAATGATTGGGTGAGGGTGTGAGTGTGCTGACAGCGGCAGGTTGGTGCTCGGAGGCAGGGAACACGGCGAGGCCACAGCAACGTCTCTAATGTCTATTATCTCCTCTCCCTGAATATAAGTGAGGTGATATTTCTCCCTTATACGACTTCCACTCCCCTTCATGGTCTGGAGGTAGTGCTGCTCGGCCCGGCCTCCCAGTGGACCGGCCCTCCACTCCGCCTCTCGCCTCCGCCTCCCCACCCCCCCACACACACTCCCTCCCCTCATTCCCCAAGTCCAGCCTCGACTGCAACACCCCGACTGCCTACAACAACCTCTTGGCCTGCCTGACAAAATCAATAAGTCTTCTGTGTTTAGTTTGGCTACGCTCCGCATGAGCAGTGGAGCTGGGGCTCAGTTCTGGAACTTTGCGAGTACATATATAAGGACGGGGATATTAGGAGGAGGAGGAGGGCTGGTGCAGTATGGAGGAAAATAAACATTTGTATTCAATATATTGCATTAGGACTGAGATGAGAGGCAAATTTGTCATCATCATTTTGGAGGGTGTGTAAGAAAAAGAGCAAAGTCAATGGCAAATAGGCCTGTTGGAGTGGAGTGGAGTTTTCTTTCCGTAATTCCCAAAATAACTGGAGTCAAGAGTTTTCGCGTTCGATTGAAACAAATACACTGTTCCATCGGGGAGAGAAATACCGCGTGACAAATGTGACGGATCAATATTTTGACACAGATTCATTTATTGGGAGCAAGTTATTCAGCCCGGGCAGCCTCCGGGAACAAATATGTCTAAATTGAGCTCCCCTTGGAGAGAGAGAGAGGGGTGGGGGACGGGGGGTTAGAGATTTAATTAAACAACTTCTCTTAAAGCTAAAGTTCTCCTCAGACACACTTCGTCTAGACCCTGCTGTTCTATGTTGGGGTTGGAGTGCAATGTTGTCACACGTCTAAACAACCACGGTTAGATCAACAACAATAAACTCTTCAAATGAAAGTGTGTCCAGAGATCAAGTATTGGAGGTGCAGGAAGGAGCAGTTTGGTGGAGGCCAGGGAGGAGGGGGTGGTAGGGGTGGTGGGGGGGTGGTGGGGGTGGTGGGGGCCTCCCTCTCCTCCCTCTCTCCCTCTCCTCCCTCTCCTCCCTCTCATCCCTCCTCTCCCTCTCCTCCCTCTCTCCCTCTCTCCCTCCCTCCCTCCATCCTTTAGTGTTACCGATCAATTGATCACTAACTAGCCTCTCTTAAACACCAACAACCTCCCACAAGGTCATAGTTAGAACGTCTGTCCTGAAGTTGCTGACTGATTGGCTGCGTGGACTGCAAACATGACATGATAGTAGGCGCCAGGGAGGAAGCGTCCTCTACATCACCAAGTGTACTTCAGGGATGTCCTGGACAACGGGTACGTTGCCATGCATACATAAAAGGGAACTGAACATTCCTTCTCGTGAATACCAACAATGCAGTTGTTTTGGAGTGGTGTTTATTTCAGAAGACATAAATTAGTTAAAACTCATGAATTTATCGTTCTTCCTCGTTTATTTCTAGATGTGTAAAATCTCACTTTATCCTTAGTGAGATTTTACACGAACTGAGAAAATATCAGTAATTGGGGAAACATATGTGCGAAATGTTAAACCTATAGCCACGGAGCCTGTTATGGCATGAAACGCTAACAAGAACCATGCTCGAACATCAGAAACTCAGGAAACAGGATTGAACAGAAAAATTATGAGAGCAAACAATCCGTTTTTGAGCTAATACAGAGGGATGACGGTTCGAGGCTGTGTGTTGGTGCCGTGACCCTGTGGTGTAGTTCCAGATCTTTGTCTGTGAGTTGTCAAAGTCAGGTGTTGCTATGCTCCAGGCAGTAGCCCTCCCTGGAGGGATGAGAGGGGGCAGATGAATCCCTCAGTGACCTGCATTGATCCAGACTGCATCTTCTTTTATCTACCCTTATCTAGTCTCTCTCTTTCCCCTCTCTATCTCTCTCTCTCTCTATCTCTCTCTCTCTCTCTCTCTCTCTCTCTCTCTCTCTCTCTCTTCATATCATGCCGTTTCTCCAGCACAAACTTCTGAATGTGTCTCTTAACTTATGATTCCCTCTCTCTCTTTTTTTCTACCTCTTATTTATTGTCCCCTTTCTGTGTCTCTCCCTCTCTTTCTAGGCCAGCGTCAATGTAAAGCAGATGGTAGGTAATCTCTAGCATGCATTAGCAGCGTGTAGGCGGTATAGAACCCAAGAGACGGGACATGATGGTACTGGCTTCTGTGTGCGGATGTACTCTTGATTTACCATACAAACAAACTGCTGACTAGAATTCCACGAGACAACACTAAACTACATACCACACCATACTACACTATTCCTCGGGTGTTTGCATCATGAATACATTTGATATCATCTCTATACTTCATTTAGACAGTCTGTGGCTGACTCACCTTTTGAATATTGAGAAAGTCCTTGAAGAAGGAATAGAGGCTAGAGTGAAGCAGTCCATCTGGAGAAACAGGACTGTCTTTGTGATGAGCAGAGAGGAGAGAGAGAGAGAGAGAGAGAGAGAGAGAGAGAGAGAGAAAGAGAAAGAGGGGTTAGAGAGTGACTTCCCGGTCCCCTTGAGGAATGTGGAGCCCGATTATCAAGGCATTCTAAGCTAATATGATTAATGAAAAATAAATAATGACAATGATTCAATCAGTTTTGCTAATTGCTTTGTCTTGATGGCATTGTAGATTGCTGGTACTTATAATTGTCACAGAGTCTCTGAAATGAAGAAGGGCGAGAAAGAGGTGTGTGAGAGAGAGAGAGAGACAGAAAGAGAGACAGAGAGAGAGGGGGGGGGGCACAAAGAGGGTGCCAAGGACAAGAGCTAGCATACCGATCAGTACTGGGATATAGGAATTTAAACTGAGATCTAGACAAGGGGAGGGGATATCAGTCAGATCATACCCAGAAAAACCCCTCCTGGCGCCAGAGGTATTAAACTCTCCACCCCCTCTGGTCCCCATGGAGCTCCACCGCCTTGGTGTTATGAGCCAGCCTGTCCTTGGGGACTCCAGGGGACAGGCTGGGAGTGTAAGGGGCTGGTTAAACCTGCCATCTCTTCTGTAATTGCCTCCAAACCTCCATCTTTAGCTCTTTAGCCTGGACTGCGGCTGCCTGCTGTCATCCCAGTGTTGGGGAAGGTAGAGGGAGCAAGCGAGAGTGGGAGAGAATCTGCCTGGCTGACTCCAGCTGTCACTTACAAGACCACAGGGTAAAGGTCTACAAACACAGAAACTTAGAATAGAGCTAATATTAGCTAGTGTTGTGAAGGGACTTGACAGAGGCTTCTCACAGTAAGCTGCAGTGGTGTCACATTTACAGAAGCCTAATTAAGAGACTCCACCTGTCTCCTCGATAGTGTTCATAGACGTGTGAAAGAGAGAAAGGTGTGTGTGTGTGCAGTTTTGTGTGTTAGTGTGGGTGGAAATAGATCAACTTTTGTCTGTTTCTGTGATCTTTCATCCGGTTTTCTCTGTTTAGACGACTCCAGCCCAGCAGAAGCTCCTCTTGGCCTTTCCCTTGTTAATTTAGTAACTTCAGTAACCGTCACTTCTGGTGCGCGAGCATTTGCATACGCTGTGTGCTAAATGTAATATAAACAATTTATCTCTTCTGATGAAGTGCTTGTGGCAAATCCGTTGAGCGAGCTTCAACAGTTTTGTGTGAAGTTGTATTTGGTGAACCCCTACTCCATCCGTCTTAACCGTTTTATTAATTGGGATTTAATTGGGAGGGAAACTCAAAGCGCAAAAAATATCAGGAAAACAGCTGTCAGGAAGAGAGAGAGAGAGAGGCGGAGCTGATTTCTTATTCCCGGGGCCAATAAAACACTGTCGCGGTCATGTTTAATCTTGTTGTCAGGCAGACTAGATTGCCTCTGGACTCATTTTGTCACATTTAAATATTAATTACTTCCTAGCAAACTTGTAGTAGCGATTTGGTTGCTGCCGTACTAGTCTAAATCATTTGTTTTAGGAATAATTTCTGAGGATTTTGATGTTTTGAGGACCCTTTACTGATACGTATTTAGATCAATAATGTATTAGGTAATCATTATTGATTAACCTGTGGTTTTCTACTTCTATGGGGTCACAACATGGTTAGATAATCAGCCTCCAACATCTAACAGCTCCATCGCAAACCGACCAGAGCACTAGGACCCCCAAGCTAACATCTGTTTCAGGGCCCAACATCCGAGCAAGCACACACTGATACACGCTCCCCATCCATCCCTTGGGTATCCCACTAAACGAATGTGAATGTTGGACTTCCTCTCTTTCATCTCCCTCATCCTCTCTCATCCCCCATCATCCCTGCTGGCATTGCTGCCGCTGGCCCGTCCATCCTCTGCTCCTGCCCCCCCCCACGCCTTCAGTGCACGGAGACTTCTCTGGGGACTGGAAAGAGATTTGTTCAATCCTGCCGTTCACGTGAATGATTGGTAGCGCTGTTTGAAACGTGGCCGTGGTATCCGGAGTGTGTCAGCTATCCAGCATTTGTTTGCGATCTTAACAATATCGTCACCGGTCGCAGTCCATCAAACTACACTAACGGCAGAACTAGAACAGTGGCATCAGTATCACATAACGCCCTCGCACTTTCCCATCTCCCGTCCCCTATTCCTGTCAGCTCCTCGGACTTAGCCATCTGTTACAAACTGCCCAGTCCACTGAATGTATCTTTGAGAGAAGGACATATAGAGAGAGAGTGAGAGAGGACATTCCCTCATGCAGAATCAAGAGGCTTCATGGAGCTGTGCATGCAATTATAAAACACATTCTGTCAGAGCAAGCCTCAAACAGAAATGGAAATCACCCACCCTGGGGTCAGGTAGCTGGGGGTGGGGGGGGGGTCTCTGCACCCTGTCAGGACCCCCCCACCCCACCCCCAACCTCGGGCTACTTAACGCCTGACTGAAAAGATAGGGCCACACACTGTGAAGGAGTACACGAGGAGCACATAATCAGCATGAAACTAGTTTTCAACATCTGAGAATTAAACTCAGCTTCTCTCTGCTTTCAGTAACGGTTACAGCGGTGGCTGAATGCGTGTGAGTTCGAGGAGGTATTTGGAGAAAATGTTATCTTCTGGTAATGTGGGTGTTAAGGTGGCTTAGTTCACAGGATGTTTCCTCGAGAGCGTTGAGAAAGGGTCAAGGACTCTTCATTCAAATGAATGTTCTTTGTTCAAATTCAATCTTCAATCTGTATGTGTGCATCTGTATCCGAAGCATGGCAGGGTCTGTTGTGATTGCCCAAACTCATGTAGACAGTCTCTATCAGACAGAGTCCCTATTCATTGAAGCTGTTTAATTGGGAAGGCATCATCATGTCATGGAAGACAGTTGAGAACACTTACCTTAGCAGGGGTCACATTATTCTTCATCCATTTGAAATCTATCAACTTTTCTGCCAGAAACACGTTCAACATCCTGCCATGAAAAGAGCCCACATAATGACAGGTTTCAAGGCACAGACAATGACACCCACTGTTTTGCTTTCACTTATCTCTGACTAGATAATGGCTGGACAGCAAGCTGGATCATTTCCATATAAAAATAACGGGTTTTTATTCTTTTTCTTCGATTTTCCAGATCATATTTCTATGCAAAGGCTGTGTTTATTTTCAATTACTGTTTCTCCTTCCTAATTTAATCATTTGTTGCAGGGCAATTGGTTCCTGTCAGTTCTTCTGAAAACAACAAATCATTTCTGGGACCTGCGGTTCAAAAATAAGTTCTGTCAGTGTTGTCTCGCCCTTTTAGACTCAATGCAAGGACACTGCACCATTGGACTAGCCTACAGAAATATTAGGGAGAGTCAGTGGCATGTAATTTCAGAACTCATAATGAGACGTTTGAGGAAGCTGGTCTCTAAGTGACTAGATGTTACATCTTCAATTTTTCCAACACTAGACAGTCCTTGTTTTGCTAGACATTAGAGAAAGTTTTTGACAAGATGGAATCAAAGACTTAATCTTTCTCAATCTGTTTTTGTTAGTAACGTCTGGTCTAGACATCATAGTGTTACCTGTTCCTTTCAATTAGGAGAAACCCCCAGAGAGAGGGATAAAGAAAAAGGAGAAAGTGTGGAAAAAGATAACATGGCTAGAAAGAATGCAAGGTAGAGAGAGCGTAAGAGAGGGGAGGGGAGGAAGACAGAGGGGAAAAAAGCTCAGAGATAACGTGTGAAAAGAAGATAGTGAGAGGAGAATCAGAGAGAGAAACAGAGAGAGAGAAAGAGAAAGAGACTCATTTTCAGCCTGACTGCCTGTTGGCATTTGCCCTATATCGAACTGCGACGGTCATCCTTGCTCCGCCCGCCTGCCTCCATTACCCCAGAGACGGGCGAGCGATCTAAAGGTGGTTCACGCGGTGGCGACGAACGCTTCATCATCCAACGAATGAGCTGTCGGCTAGCCGATGAGCCGTCCTATCAGCTCTGCTGCCTGTCTGAACGCTGGGCCCAGCCCAGACCGTCTGTTGGGTAATTTCAATTTGTTCCAGAACAAAGGTAACGACGCCAGACTGAATTACAGGAACATTAATTATACGATCCGTATCGGTGTGGCTGTGCTGTGTGTCTCAAGTGTCATCCCTCCAGCCCCCTAAGAATCGTGGAAAGAATCCTATGGTACATACAGTATGATGCGGTACTGAAATGAGAAAACATTTCTGGGATATAATGGATTAGAGGATGTCCGTTGTATTGACTCTGATCTTCAGATAGACCATTTGTTGCCAGTGCAAATCTATCAACATGAGTTTGGTTTGGTATTGTATTTTTAGTCCTGGCATTGAAGCATGTCTTGGCTTCTGATGTATATACTTTTTTCCTCCAACACTCATTATGTATGTGGTTAAACAGAGAAGATGTTGTCTGTAAAGTCACATTGATTATTCTTGCTATAAAGGAATGAAAAAATGAAGGAAAGCGCACGGTGTTTGCACAATGTAGTCTAAGATCTTGTCTCAATATCTTCCTCAGAATTGATGAGCATATGTGTGTGTACGTGTGAGAGCATTTGCAGTGTATGGGTACCTGAATTTACATATGCGCATACTTGCTTGTCCAGTCACATACGCTGTACCCTCTTAGCCAAAGCAGATGAATGTATTCATGTGACATGAGCACCTTGTTACAATCCAGTGGGCAGCACTGAGGAAGTGGAGGGGTGGGGCTCTCCCTGTACACAACATCATCCAACACTGGATCATCAGCCCAAACACACTAATTAGGTCTTCAGATATCACCTTGGGAACAGCACAAATATATCTTCTTGACCTTTTGCTAGTCTCAGTCGAGTGTCTGATGATAATGATAGGCGGAGGATGAAGTACGGAGTCCTTGGCATCCCTTTGTCATGATGTGTCGTGCTCTTGGGTGAAAATAAGGACGTTCTGCTTTTTCTGGTATTGTTTGGTTGGGAAAGTCCTTTTAACTCAGGGTTTCACTGTGAAATTGATCACAAACTTGTATGCGACCTTGCACGAAAGTGCCTTTGTATTCTATTTTACTTCCATGCTTGTTTTATTTTATTTTATATTGTCAGGGAATATAGTCATCCCTTGACAGTCTCACTTTTAAACATGCAATTATTTGTGGCATTGGTGTAGTTAGTGGAGAAAAAATGCCCAAACATCCGTAGCTTCTTTCCCTTTAGAGACAAAACAGTCGTTACCTTCTCCACACAATACAGAACGTGTCAGGGGAGTTAAAGAGAGGATGACGGGGCGAGCATATCTTCTAAACATCACAACATTTATTCTGATGGTCGAGGCCAATATGAATCAGGATTTTCTGAGATGGGGACAGTGGCGCGTGTAATGTCCTATCTGATCAAACCCCCACCCTGCGCCATCTACCCAACCGGGTAGAGGAGGAGAGAAGGAGGAGAGGACTGGAGTAGGAGGAGAGGAGGAAGAGAAGGAGAGGAGCACGAGGAGGGGAGGAGGAGAGGAAGAGGAGAGGAAGGATCAGAAGGAGGAGAGGAAAAGAGGAAGAGAGGAGGAGAGGAAGGGATCAGAAGGAGGAGAGGAAAAAGGGGGAGGAGAGGAAGGGATCAGTAAAAGGAGGAGAGAAGGAGCGACATCTCTTAATAGAGTATGGTTGCAGATCCATCCACCAGGGAGTTAGATGACAAAAACATCCTTTTTTATGTCAGGCACTCAATTTACATAGCCAAACACAATTTATCATACAAGAGGTTTTCCAAACAGTCTGTGATTCAAACGCTACCTTTCCATTCAAACCTGTCAACCAATCTGGGGTTGAACCCGGGCCTTGATGTTACCAGCCTGAGCATCTACCGTCGTATCAGGTGTAATGTATCCAAACAACAAGAACCATCACTCCAGCTCCAGATGTGTCTGCATGGAATCAACAACTGGCCCAACACTGCATTAGGAAGTGGACCTGCAATGGATAGCTGTCTTGGTCTTTTTTTGTCTTTTTTGTCTTTCTCTCTCTCTCTCTCTCTCTCTCTCTCTCTCTCTCTCTGTATCTCTCTCAAGCTCAGGCAAAGTAAAACACAGTCTAAGCCTCCACAAAAACCAAAATGCAATTTAGAATCAAGCTAATCTGTCTAGCAAACAGAGACTGCCATTCTGTGTGTGTATGTGTGTGTAAGCATGTGTGTTGTAAAGCCTCAGGTGAGCAGTAAGGAATGAACATATCTCTGCTGTCTTCTCACGTATCTGGCTGCGCTAAGTAACATGGCAGCTCTCTTTAGGTAGACCTGACAACCAAGAAAAAACTATTATTTTCACTAATATTCCTCAGCTGTCATCCAACTACGGACACATTATCTTACAGTTGTTGTAACATTGCTTTCTAATATTGGTACATTATCATTTGAAAATATTTAAATGAGAAGATGATTGTACAGTAACTGCACAGTCAGGTGGCTAGTAATCAAAAGGGTTGCTGGTTCCATTCCCGGCCATGAAAAATTACGTGTCCTTGGGCAAGGCACTTCACCCTATTTACCTCTGGGGAATGTCCGTTACTGTAAGTCGCTCTGGATGAGATAAGTCTGCTAAATGTCATAATTGATTGTTATGTCATGATCTAAAATGTCATAATTGTTACGTGATATAAATAATAATAACATATTTATTTAGCAGACATTTTGTATCCAATGCACAGCACGGGGAGATTCAAACCTACAAATGATTGACTTGCAGTGCATTGCTCTACCCACTGTGCTGCTGTAGACCCTGAATGATCTGAACTGTGAATATGGTGATAGTCTATAATCAACACCTAGCGGGAACGCTGTTAATGAAAGACAAGTGAAACCCGATAACGAGGCAGCAGTTAAAAGGTTACAGCCTCTTGTCCACCCCCCCTACCCTCCTCCCTCCGTCTCCTTCCACAATATATCATGTTGTTCATAATGAGCTTTTCACCCAGGAGTAAGGGGAGGGAGTGCAGCAAGGTTAACTTTATTAATAATAATTAATTACAACTTTTAGGTTTATTCCGGTCATTTCTGTATGCGTCAGTGTGTATGTAAGCAAATATACTACTATTAATATTAGTGTAATACAGTATACTGTAACATAATCCTGTTCTTAGTCCAAGGCATTGCGCCTTGGTCAAGTTATACAAGACCCAGTTTCTGCCTAAACATCTCCAACATTATCAATGTGGTTTCCACAGACCCACCTTCTCTGAACCACCTCTGCTATCTGTGAAGATATATATCTAAAGACTATCTGGAATTGGTCGTAAATGGCTAGGAGTCGCAGCATAGAAGCTCAATGCCTTCTCTGGGAGGGTCATCTAAGAGTTTTCATAGCCGAATGCATGAGGTCAAATTCATCAACCATTACATGAGGAGGGCTTTCAGTACAGACACGGTTGACCTGAGCAGAGCTTCAACGCGTGCCCCAGAGAGCTGAGCAGAGCCACATGTCAAATATGTCACTGACCGCTGAGTTTATTATGGCCTTTGGAAGCAAGCAACTTTTTAAAAAAGGCTAAGGGAATAATTGCTCTGTCCGGACTATGTCCACGTACTCAGTGTCTCAACGTATGGTACTTTGTGAAGTGGGCATTTAATGAGTCGATCATATTCTGTTCATGCCAGATATAATTGGCCTTTATGGATGACTAATGTTGATTGTCAAATTAGGCTGCGTGAAATCCAATTATCTTCTAACTACTAAGATACACACGCTCACACAGTGTACTCACACAGTGTACTCACACTGGCTCTATTGAATCTGCAGCACACCTGCCTCATGTCATGAGTAGCTTGGTGGAATGCCTGATTAGGAGCAGCTTGTGAAGTGGCACTTAGGTTTTACATTCCTAAAAAGACCCTTTTATTGTAACTGACAATTGTTGTATACAAAGTTGTAATAGTCAAATGCTCACAAGGGCTTTTAAACCATAAATATAAGTACTATTTACAGATACAGTTAGAAAATAAAATACAGTTATTGTTTTTTTTGTCTCGTAATTATGATGTGGGAAAGCATGTGCATGAAGTATCAAATCATTTTTTTTTAATCTGCAGTTCGATGCTTGTTGATTATCATAAGAACTTTGCTCACTCGTCTCCCTGCATACCCTGACATCACCCGCCGTATCCCATAATACAAGCTGTCAAGGACAACAGCATGAGATGAAACGCCTCACCTATCTCCCTCTACTTGTTTGTGTTCGTGGGTTAGACTTATGACAGTTAATTTTCCAAGCTCGAGTCTTTGTTTTCATAAAAATATTAATTCCATCATGCTTTTTTCTGCACGCATAACCACAAGCTACAAGCTAATAGCAAGGCTCTCAGATTTGTCTGAAGAACTTTCATCCTTGAACTAAATCGGTTGACGGAAACCAGCAAGCAGAGTTTGAAACTGTCCTGCTAATAGATGTTTGGTGTTTTCTGGCCGTGCGGCGACACAGGTCCTTGCCCATACGGTAAAGAGGACGGGACTTAGCATCATACCATGTGACAGTGAGGGCTTTCGCTGGGCCTGTTTTCCCCACCGCGGTGCACTTTAGAGGCATGACTAATTAAACAGGACGTTGATTAATCATTGATGATGGTCTGTGAAACATATGCTCTCACAGCTTTCCTAAGTCAAGTGTGCATTATTGAGACCCGCAGGGGTTCTCTATGGCTGTCAAGCCTATGCAAGCCTCATGGAGATGAGGGACAAAATATAGAAACCGCACATAGAGAGGTATGCACGTCAGGGGGAGGTTGAGTGCAAGGTATATGAAGACACATTTAATAGTGCACTGTCTTCTCAGGACCAACTCTAATGGATGAGTGAGCCATCATTTAACTTGACACCCTGATGTAACTGCGCATTGAGGGAGATGGCCGAGTGAAAGAGTGCTCTCCGACCTTTATGCGGAGTGCTAAATACTTAGCACACGATGTGAAAGATTAAGATGAGAGACAGGTCTGTAAGATCCATGATGGTGTGACGTATTACAGCTACATTAAAGCCAACCTCCCCCAACACATACAGAAGTGTTAGCATGACTGTAGCTGTGCAGAACATAGCGAGGTTATTAATGTAGCTTTAGCTTTAGGTTGGCCTGTGATCTATAACAAGGTTAGCTTTTAGCTTTAGCAGCTAATCTGTAGAGTTAAACTAGCATTCAAATAAAGGCTCCAGCAAGGTTACAATTTACTAGGGTCAACTAACGTAGACATCAAAGTCCTCAGACAAAGTTAGACCCAGAAGAAATATGAGCAGTCCTTCACTTGTCTACTTAATTCTGCTGCTTAGAGTGTTAGCTCAAGGGCAAAATCATGTACAAATGATGAGCTATTTGTATGAACAAAGGACAGGGCTGTGTGGGTTGCATGCACAGTATACAGACAGGAAGTGAGATTAACAATGAGAGGTTCATATTGTTGAAGATTGCAACTTCTGCTGCTCCCCTTATGAGAGAGTGTGTGGTAAATCAGGAGATGCTTGAACGAATGCAGAATGTATGATATGCAGGAACAAGTCCTGAGAGAGCAAATGAAAAGCTGAAATTGGGCAGGAAGGATTGATTTTGTAGTTATGGATCTACCTGTTATTAATTCATGAAAGGGAAATGATGTCAAGGTCATCCAGGAACATGGTTCTCAGATTGATTCAGAATTTATACGTTGGTGCAAGCCTGATGATGTTATTCAGCATAAAACTACAGCAAGAAATGGGTGTAATATGTCAATCTTACAGCAACCAAAACAGATATCCACTCATACATACTCTCTCTCTCTCTGACACTCATACACACATACACTTAAATACACGTCCATTCCCACAGTTAGCATTCATATTAATTAAAAGGCGGGTAAGGCGAGACAAAGGGGAAACTTAGAAGGTTTCAGTCACTTTTCATAAGCCTCCAATTCCTAGCGGTGTTCATTTGCAGAGTAGGATTTGTTTGGGATGTACGTTCCCTTCCATGGGTTTCTCAGCATGCGTGGCACACCGCTGTCAAATCCTACCAGCGGATTGGACGCCTATTAAAACCACCAGAGGGCTTTCTCTTCAGGTGCACTTTGAAGTCTGTAAACAACAGCTTCCACTAACACCAGTACAAACTGTTACATATCGCCCCCTCTCTCTCCTTACCTCTGTCTCCCTGCTTCTCTCTCATTGTTCCCCCAATTTGAGCGTGGCTGTGGTAAGCCGCAGAGACCAGACCCTGGGGCCAAAACACGGTGACTCTTGTCCCTGGATTCCCCGAACCTGACTCTTCCTTCCTGACACGACTCTCTTTCATTATTAGCTTTGAAGCCAATTCAAAGTGAGAATGATGGGAACGCTTGTTTGGTTCCAGCGGAGCGGCCACATGCTACCTGTGAGGCATGATGTTGCTGGAGAGAAATTAGACGTTTGTTGGGTCTCTGTTCCACTGCTGGCTGCTGTGCTGCTGACCTGGATCAAAAACAATATGTAAATATTGTCCTGATACTGAGACAGAGCTATCTTTGAGTTAGCCAGTTTAATAACAGCATTGAAACTGTTTCAAAGTCAAAGCCCAGAATCCTCGCATGTCAGAATAGAGTTCTAGAATATGTGGTTTATGGGCAACCCACTCTCTAGTTCTCGAGCTCTGACTCTCCTGTTATTTGTGGACTCATAACCACCCAGATGGGGAGGGTTTAAACACTACTATTTCATGGACCAACAATTTTGGGAACAGATGCACCAACTCAATATTCATAAAAAACATGTCTGTGGTCTCACAACAGCCATTGTTAATTCTGGAAACGGCAGAAACGGATGTGTGTCCAACAGAAGCCTGAGTGCTTCGTTTACCATTAGCAAGAAACTGCATTTACATTTTCACAGCGGGAATGATGTCGGAACCGTGTTGGAGTAGGCAGTTCTTTGATGACGCATGTTGACAGGGGGAATACACCAGCACACATTCACGAAAGGTACTGCTAATTAGTCTGTTAGTCGTTGAAACCATGTCTGTGCGTCCTGGCCCTGTCACATGAGCACACACACACACACACACACACATACACCCACACACACTGCTACGCTAAAACATGGAGAGTCAAAGATATTCTCCGAAGTCGCAAAGTTCACAGCGGGGGTCTAATTCATGTCATTAGCAGAGAGGGCTAACTACAACTGCTAGCGCTTAAAGGATGGAGAGGTGCCACTCAATATCAACAACAAAGCCAAATGATCCAGCACCCCAGCACACGCTTAGCACCAGCTCTTTCTCCTCAGTCGGAGGTTGTCAGCTTGCGGCTACAGCGCAACAACACCCATGAGAACGAGAGGTTTGTGGAGTAGAGTGGAGTTTGAATCATGGTGGTAGGGAGTATACCGTGTACAACCCAACATCAATTTTTCCTTAAGACACCAACCTTTGTTCTCTTGTGCTCTTTTCTCTGAATCTGAGTTAAGGCCTTTCTCCACCCCTGGCCTGCTCCCAGACTGCGAGGTACCTCATGCGTTCCAATTTACGGTCAGTGGTCTGAACCTTCCACTGTCTCTCCCCCGCCTCTCCCACTCCCCTTCACGTACCTGTGAGAGCGTGACAGTGAGCCAGGTTAGGCCTCTGGATCAGCTAAATTAGCTCCCCAAGCGCAAGTCCAAACCCCCAGAACCCCGAGTTCCTGCTCTGGCTACCTGACCTGTACCTGGCAGCTAAATTGGGCTGTCTGTCAAACACGCAGGTGCACTGCAATATAGGGTTTGCAGCTGGCTGGCTGGCTGGCTGGCTATCTAGCTGGCTGACCTTCTGTTTGGCTAGCTAGGTGGCTGGCAGGTAGGCAGGCAGGCTAGTGGCTTGACAGGCAAGTTGGCTAGCGTGGGCACTCCCCTTCATATAATCTGTTCCTGTTTTCTGGGGACACTCTAGCTGAAAACAACAACAACATCTGTCTTCTGATAGTCATATACCAGGTGTCACATTAGATGCCATTACCCCCCACACAGCATATTCGCCCCAACACTACACACTCCGTTGTCACGGAGCAGCATCATTAGGCTTAATAACCTCTATCAATCTCTATGTAACGTGAGAAGCCATCAGTCTCTGTGCTCCAGTTACACTCCGTGACATGGGCAGATTCATTTTGCAGTCAATCTTCGGACTAACATTTGTCGTGATGTCCCCCATGTTAAGCTATTCATTAAAGATCACCACAATAAGTTTATATTAGTGTACAGGATGTGCAGATAATATTCTGTACGATGCCACATCAACTGTCTTCTCATGATTTGGGGTGTGAAAC
Organism: Mallotus villosus; assembly: GCA_903064625.1. Lineage (NCBI taxonomy): Eukaryota > Metazoa > Chordata > Actinopteri > Osmeriformes > Salangidae > Mallotus > Mallotus villosus. Next base: position 14,061 of record CAEFZP010002801.1, on the reverse strand, counting down.
CCAGGTCTCTAGTTCATCATGCCTCGGAATCTACCTTGAGACCAAGGAGTCAGACAAGCCGAGGCAGTGACTCATACTAGAGGACATTTTCCCTGCGCTTAATGGACCTAGATTTTAACTGCTTACATGTCTTGAACAAGCCCAAATACATTTCTCTAGCTGTAATACGTATCATAAATCTGCAGCAATATGAATAGGTTCATTAGGTAGTGTATTGATTATCCAGAACTGAAACCACATTAATGCAGTATGTGATTACTCTGCAGGAGTCCTCTGGGACCACTCAGAAGATTCCGCCTGTGAGGGTAATGTGATATATACTCACAGAGGAGGGGAAACTACAGAGAAAATACTGTAAGAAACAAAGTATGTTACTGCTTGAATGACTGCTAAACAAATGGAAGAGAATAGCTCTTCTTGTGTTCCCGTGTTCCACAAGAGTGCACGTCGAAGTGTTCAATCCCTCCTGGCGAAGGGTGGAGAACAGGTTCGTTGAGGTGACGAAACAGGAAAGAAAGGGAGAGGAGAGGACAGAGAGGGAGAGAAAGAGGAGGAACCGAGATAAAGGTGAACACCAACCTGCCTCCAGTCTCGCCAATCCAATGAACTGGAAAGGATATCAAAGATTCAGTCCATAGGCCTGGATCAACAGCTCAATACTGAGGCTTGTCTCCAAGATAGAATCAGCTGTATGAACTCTTAAAAACTTTTTACTCAGCCCCCCTAAGTTCTGGCTGTGTGTGTGTGTGTCTATATTAACTCTGGCATTGAACGTAAGAGCTCCTAGCTTCATTATGAATTTACACCCTGTCTGTCTGAACACACAGTCCAACTGGGCTGGTCGCATGCTTGGATGACGCGCAGCAGGCTACAAAAGTGAGAGGGGAGACCCAGGCTCCAGGAACAAGCGATGGCGGCAGGAGAGACAGGAAACCCATCTGGCGACTCCACCACCCTCTGAATAATTCCTATTCATCTGTGTAATGTTGCCTCTTTAATTGTTGTTTCTTGTTGCGTGAATCTTCCAGCGGTGTCACACGTTTGTGGGCCCGTGGTTGCTATGGGGAGCTAATGAAGAATAAATGTTAGTGATGTGGGCTGCTGATCACCTTCCTGCACACCAATGAGAAAACAGATGGACAGGACGAGAATCACGATTAATAAACTGAGTTGGTACGTCGAACGTGTAGCATTCAATTGGCAATCCTATGCATTTCCTATACATGTATATGTATGTGCTACACCATCAAACTGCCCTAAAAATACCTGCTGCTAATACACTACCCACCTACAGCCTTTGGCTCAATCTAGAGGAACCCAGTTGATGGGTGTGTGAGGGATATGTTTTGGACAGACCTGTGTTGAACCATCTCCTCCACTGCAGAGTTTGCATGCTGTCAGCTAGGGTAGATTCTTGGTGGCAGTCCAGTGCTACACCGAACCCATGCTAACAAGACAGGAGACCACCAGCGGCAAAGGCTGTAATGGGATGCATCCTGCATGGGGAGGCAACCTGATAGAGGGAGAGGGGGGAGAGAGAGAGAGAGAGAGAGAGAGAGAGAGAGAGAGAGAGACAGATAGGGAGAGAGGGAAGGGAGAGAAGGAGGCTAAGGAGCCGGAACCAACAAGCTTACAGACCCAGGCTGCACAACCACATGATGTGGAGGGGGAGGCAGGGTGAGACTGGCTGGGGAGGGTGGCATCTGAAGAGCCACCGAGGACAGAATGAGCAGAGGAAGAGAAGGGCCTACAGACACTGGAGATACAAGGAGGAGAACAGAGAGAAAGGTTCTCCAGAGAGAAAGAGTGAGGGTTCATGTGGGTTTCTGTGCCGTTCTGTGCAAGAGAAAGAAGACAGGGAAGAGAGATTTTCAGACATACATATTCAGTACCGTATGTTTATAGTTCAGCGGTAGAACAATTGACTGCGGATTTACATTTTATTGATTTTCCAGATGCTTTTACCCGGAGAGACATACAAATCTTGCACAGAAAGTACAGCAGAAAATCAAGGATCAAAAGTGCATAGTCATGGGGGAAGCTAGTTTCGGCAGGGCACTCGGGTTCGCTGACGACACTCACGCGCTCACTGCAGGTGTGTTGAATGGAAAATCCAAGCAGCAGGTTTTCTTTATTGAAGAAGAAACACCGCACGGTAGGAGCGTGAGGACCCTTCTCTCTCTGCCAGGCACCGAGGTGATGCACACAGCTGGATGGTTCAAATCCCCCCTGTATGTCTCTTTGGATAAAAAGCATCTGCTATACAGTAGATAAAACACACTGTGCGTCATACTCTCAGACTGAGAGGCAGAAAGGGTTTCTCTTCATCTGGAACGACGGTTGATTCCATGTCGAGTGGTCTGTGTGGAGCTAACCTTATCGCCGTCTATTTTTATAAAAGAGGATAGAGAAAGAGAGAGAAGGAAAGAGAAAGAGAGACTAGACCACAAAGTTCATCCGCCATCTGAACCCTTAGACTTATCAGCCAGCTTCAGGCAGCTCACATGAAGCAGACTGAGAACCTTCTTCCCTAGTCAGCTGTGGGCAGATCACACAGACAGAGAGAGACAGAGAGAGAGAGGGACAGAGAGAGAGACATAGGGTGTTAAGAGGTTATCACACATACCGGCTATCCAGAGACAAGGTCTGACAGAGCAGAGGTTTGGATGTTTGGTTTCTTAACCCTCCTGTTGTGTTCGTTTATTGTCACTACTTTTGTGTTCCCGGTCAAAAGTGACCGCCCCATTATAGCTGACTATAATTCCATAATAATACATATATTATCAACTAATGTTGTGTGACATCTTTTTAGCAACTTAAGTTGTTGCGAACAATACAAGTTTTAAACTTCTGTTTGCCATTCATGGCTTGTAGGCCTCATTGACACAAGCGTATGCAACTCGTTTTTGAGTGAAAGAAGCGTAATATATGGATTATTTTGAATATGTATGCTTGGATGTTGGTCCGGTCTATCTCCTTCCAGTTGTCTTTCTAAACACATCTACCCTCCAAGTGTGTCCATCTGTTGTATGGGTGTGTGCCTGAACACAATTTTTTTATTTTTTATTAGTCTTACCCATTTTTTTTACTGACCGGTCATTTTTGACCGGGAACACCATGGGTGTACAAAAGTTAAATAAAACACCCAAATCTTTATGAAATTCTTTTAAAAAAGTTTTGGCTGTTTAGATACCCTGTGTGAACAAAGTCATGGAAGCTTATGGCAATCAGAATAAATTAACTACATTTTTTCAGGGAGCAAACTAGTAAATCGGTCACTTTTGACCGGAACACAACAGGAGGGTTAAGCTTTCACTGGTGTCAAGTCAATCTTTAACCTTCTGATGGGTTTTTGCTAAGGGATGAAGAGGTGGAGAAGGAGGTCAGCATATTTCAGCCCTATGATTGGTTGTTGGTACTGTTTAACCAATAGCCAGTAGTTTAGACTGAATTAATGTTGTTGTGGTAACCGACTATTGAATTACTAAACAACAATTCAAATGTTTGGTATGGAGTTATAAGAGTGGAGCTGATTCAGTCGTAAATTAATTCGCTCTCATCAGTCATTTGATAATGATTCTGCTTTATTGTGCACAAGCCCAATCATTCAGCTGTCATTAAGCTGCACTTCCAATCATGACAAGTATGCTTCCCAGGACTGTGAATCAATGAAGCAGAGCCATTCATTAGGCACTTAGAGGGAATGGATAGGAGCGAGTCCAATTAACGACTGTAAATTGGACAATGTATCGGGCTCATTATCAACTTGCGGCATTTACACACTCCTTGGTAATAATCACAAAAGACTTACAAGTGGGACAACTATAGTCAAAATGTACGTATGTGTTACCTACAACATGAGATATGTTAGATCGCCTATCTTTCCCTGACATTCCCCTCTCTCTCATACTCTGAGATGTACCTCAACCATATCCTTAAACCCTCTGCAACATTCACACACAAACATTCCTACACTCAAAATATAGCAAATGAAAAACATCGCCCTGCTATCTGAAATAGAATCATATCCATCTCCCATGAATCATTGACTACCTGTAGCTATGGCAACATCAGAGCGACTGAACGCAGAGAGACCTTGACCCGTGACAGACATGTCGACCTTTAAAGGTCATCTGTGGGGCCAGGAGAACAAGAGCTGATTACACACTCCTAATCAGAGTGATTCAACACAGCTGCTCTCGTCTGCATCTCATCACACCTCCAAAGATAAGGCTTTGTGGCGACTCTGCATTTATAATTCATGAAGAACTCCGCCAACAGTCCCCGTCCTGTCTTTTTCTACTGATCAAAACACATGCGTGACCAAAGCCTGGGAGGGATGATGAGTCTTTAGGGAGAGACCACGAGGTGCCTGGTTGAACCAGAGTTAAGAGCAGCCTGCATAAAATTTGTCAATAATTCATTTCAAACTGCCAAACAATGATTCATCAACAGTGAATAGAGCACAACGCTACAGAGTGCAAACAGTTTCAGAGTCTGCTTGTTCTGACGTGTCACGCGTCTGTAGCTGCAGGGATTGTAGGACTTTCTCCATCCCCTCTCTCTGTGACTGGCACGGAGAGGTGAGCTGAGCAGTCGAAACGAGTCCAGTCGTCCTCAGCCCAGAGTGGAGGAGACGGGGTTTGGCGACGTCATGAAATCTGGCACAGCGTGTACTCACACACACACTCAATCAGGGACCACCGAGCCTTCCAAGCCTCTATTAGAAAACATTTTAGATTAGATTCAATTTCAGTGATCCCCTGTGTATAAAAAGTTAAATCCTCCCTTGCAATTTATAAAGCAGAAGATAGATTTGTAATTCATAAATGTTATCAGTGTGAGCTAAGTGACTTGAAACAAGTGTAGACTTTATTTTTTATATAATTCTTGCATCAGTGAAGGAACATTTAGAAAACATGTATTTTTGATGAATGAGGCCCTGGGTTCAAGTATATGTCTAACCTTCTCATCTCATCTGTCTTATTTCTTCTTCCCTGGCTATATCTCTCGTTCTCTGTTGAATGTCTTGCTCTTAGTTTTATGGTTAAAAGAAGAAATAGAGGGATGAAAACCCACACCAAACCGTAACCAGCCCAAACCGTAACCCCCCTCCCACCCACACACATACACAAACACATGAAGTTGACCACCCAGAAAATTAACCCCCTGTCACACACACATACACCAAGTTATATCCAAACAGAACCTTACCCTCCTTCCCACACACACACACACACACACACACACACACACACACACACACACACACACACACACACACACACACACACACACACACACACATACACACACACACACACCAAGCTGTACCCACCCAGGACCTCAACACCACTCGATTAACATTGTTTTCATTTGTCTGTCTCCATCCTTGACCCGGTAGTCTTGGCCTACAGCACCAGTCACCACAGCCAGACAGAGAGCTTATGTCTGCAGGCTCTCCGACCACAGAGGATCAGCTCTGTCTGTCTGTTTGCTCTGCTTCCACACAGTGTGAAGAGTGGAGGAGAGGATGAGAGAGAAGAAATGAGAAGAGGAGGAGGGGAGGAGGAGGAGGGGAGGAGGAAGAGGAGGGGAGGAGGAGGAGGAGGAGGAGGAGGAGGAGGAGGAGGAGAAAGAGGAGGACGGGAGGTGGAGGAGGGGAGGAGGAGGGAAGCGGAGAGGGTGTTTTTATGCTTTTGTAAACAGCAGCTGTTTCACATGAATTATGTTGGAGCAAATTACCCGGGAGATAGAGGGGGAGAGAGAGAAAAAGAGGGATAGACGGAGAGCTGGCCAGCTAGTGTGTGTGTTTATACGTATGTGTGTGTGCTCCGAGGGACGGGCTGGACACGGCCTGTTTACTTGCGGAGGAACACGATCCAGAAGATGTTGCCGGACTGTGTTCCGAAAGCCTGCTGTGTCACCCAGTGCCAGTTCTCCCTCCATCCCTCCGTCTCTCCATCCCTCTCTCCACCTTTCCAGCCGCCAGCTCTCCCTCGCCCTCACAGCTGTGTCCCACGCAGACGCTCTCATCTGTGGAAGCTGACGCACAAAGCATTACGGTCAGTTTATACATGAGCCTGACCCCTGACTGCTGCGGTTCAGCACTTCAACTGCGTAATAATAGAACATGACTGTGACTGGCACATCTCACAGCCGTCGTAGCCGAACGCTATGATTATAAGTCTCTGGAGAAGAGTGCCTGCCAAAGTGACTGGAATAGAGAATATAATGACGCATACTTTAATGGTAGAGCTTGGGCTGTGATTACCTTCCAGTCCTTATATTGAGACCGGCAATATATTCAGCCATTATCATTGGAGTATTCTGGTTTGCATGATTCAGAAGAGAAGGGGCTGTTTGGCCTTTCTTTGTCTTTCTCACGATCTCTCTCTCTTTCTCTCCCTCTCACTTAGTTTTTCTCACGATCTCTCTCTCTCTCTCTCTCTCTCTCTCTCTCTCTCTCTCTCTCACTTTGTCTTTGGGTCTCCGGCGTTCGGCAGGACCTGTGACAACACGAGAGAGGGAGAAAATCAGGTGGCATGTTGACAGACATGGGTGTGCATACATACAGCATGCACACACATCCACACACACATGCACACACACACACATCGCCTCCCCCTCTCTTCCTCTCACCACTCTCGCACACTGTGGCTGTGCGTCTGTGAGAGAGAGGCGGTGCGATGAGGTCGGACGTGTTGAGCGTTTGGCAGATGGTTTCCTCGGGGCGTCGCCTGACCACAGTAGCACAGATCTCAATTAGCCGCTCGGCTGGGTCTCCTCATGGGCTCTTATCTGAGCTCTCCCCCCACCTTCCACGGCCCGGGCCGGCCGGAGAGAGAAAGGCAGAAACAACGTGTCTTACTGTTTTTCGTTTAATGCCCAGAGCACACTTAGTTTTTTTTATTACCTCATTCTTATTCTAGCAGGGTAGAGATTCTGGGGCACTGAGTCAGGGGAGCTGCAGAAGCCTCCTGTCTGACAGTCATGTGTGTGGCTGGCTGGCTGCCTGGGTAGCTAGGTGACTGGCTGGCTGGCTGGCTGGGTAGGTGACTGGTTGGCTGGCTGGGTAGGTGACTGGCTGGCTGGCTGGCTGGAAGTCTGCCTGGATGGCTGGCTGGCTGGATGGATGGCTGGCTGGGAGTCCTACCTGCATGGGTGTATATCCCATCTGGGAAGAAACGACAAACTGTGGATAAAGAGTCAACATCACATAACATTTAATAGAAGGAGAAAAAGGAAGAGTCAGACAAAGTATAAAGAGAGAAAGAGTGAAAGGAAGAAGCAGATGCTTTTCATCCTTCGAGACACACAGAGGGGATTTGAACCATCCAGCTGTGTGCACCACCTCGGTGCTTGGCAGAGAGAGAGGGAAACATATAGATAGAGATGGACCAGGGAGACGATCAATCATTCTTAGACGGTTACAGTAATTACAGCCCTGAACGCCCGGCCCCCCCACCTCTCCAATATCGTCCTCGGGAGCATCTCTCCACTTGTTGCAGGAAAACAACCAATTTCCTTCAAACATTTCATTCCCCTCAGGCCCCACTGACTAGAATGTTTAATCTGCTTCTCGACTGGGTCTCATTAATAACCATTCCTACTCCGCTGTATTAGGCAGCCAGGATTGATTGCTTATATGTTTGCCGAGCTGCTAACACGGTGTTTCATAACTGGGAGAGTAGGAGAGGGGGAGAGAGAGAGATAGAGACAGAGAGAGAGAGAGAGGAGAGAGAGAGAGAGAGAGAGAGAGAGAGAGAGAGACGATAGAGAGAAAGTCAATGACGGCCCTCATCTCTAAGTACTAAACGTATGAGTGGAGTCCTCTTCAAGAGGAAAGACAAACTATCTACCTACTCTCACCGTTGACTGATGCTGGTCAGTTTGTTTAGAGACAATTTATATTACAGGGCACTTTCCAGTAAATGGACATGAACTACCATGTATTACCTTTAGTAACAATCTATCCTCTAATACATCTATTGGCTTCTGCAGAATGTAAAATATTAATCAGTATAGTCCTCACTGTTGAGTCCATCTTAGGAATAGGAGCTTGTTTTTCAGACCTACACCCACCTCATCGGATACAGTGTTCCAACGGATTCCGTTCACCAAAGGAGAACAGACAGAACAGTTTTGGAGGCTTCTGAACGTGCTGGAGCTTTGAGGCAGATCACAACAGGCAGCTGTCTGTCTATGGGCAGCTCTCTGAGGTGGAGCCAGAGAGAGGGGCTGGTGGGCTGGGCCACGAGAACAACACTAAGAGAGAGCCAGTGAGTGTCTGTCTATTCACGTGTGTGTGGGGTTTGTGTGTGTTTGTGTGTTTGTGTGTGTGTTTGTGTGTGTGGTATGTGTGTGTGGTGTGTGTGTGTGTGTGGTTTGTGTGTGTGTTTTTGTGTGTGTGTGTGGCGTGTTTTGTGTGTGTGTGTCTCCTGAGTCTCATGTCCAGTCAGCAGTGTGACAGCCTCATGTCACCTTCTGACAGCTCAACTGAGCTCATTTCAGTTCATTCTCCTTCTCTCTTCTCGCGCTTAAAACACACACACACACACACACTTGACTTGTGTCACTACCTCTCAGGGCTGGGGTTCAAGGTTACCAGTAGTGGCAGAACTGTTAGCTGGCCAAGACACTCAGGGCAAACAAATCGGTTATGGAGCTGACTAGAAAACACACACACACACACACACACACAAACACTACCACTCAAACACATGGATCCTCACACACACACACCCCTACACACTCAAAAACAGACACACCAGAGAGAAAGGCTAATGGCCAGGACTTTGGATCCAGATAGTAGATCCAGACAGCAGCTGTCCTGACGTCACTAATGGACGAGCTGTGCCAGAGAAGATCGTCCTCGACGTCCCTGCTCAGTGGACCTGTGAATGGAGGAAACAGCATCAGCAGCTGTTCTCAGGGGTTGGAACAACATCAGACTCTGGACCTGCAGCATCATCAGCACATCCCTGGCTAACATGTTTACTGAGTATGCCTGAGTATGTGAACAGCCATTGTTTGAACACTGGCACATGTACAGTAGGAGGGAGATGCTGAGAGAGCTTGGGAGAAAGAGAGAGAGAGAGACAAGAGAGAGAGAGAGAGAGAAGAGAGAGAGAGAGAGAGATAGAGGGAGAGAGTAAAGGGAAGAGATTGATGTGAGAAAGAGGCCAACTGTTTAGATAGCTCTAAAAGAAGGTCATCTGCACCGCTTGCTATCACAGGCACTCACTCACACGCACGCACGCATACACACACACACACACACACACGCACGCACGCACGCACGCACACACACACACACACACACACACACACACACACACACACACACACACACACACACACACACACAGAAAGAGACACACCCTCACACATTTTTATGGTGGTTTGCAAATCATGGTGTTCTGAGAGCTGTTGGAGGTAGAGACTGTGAGAGAGAAAGCCTGAGAGAGTTCCTTCAGCTGTGGCTGCCTGGACAGATTTGCTGAAATCAATTTGTTAATTTCATAAACTCGTGGAAGTTTAACTGGCATGATCATGAATTATTTATGAATAATATTCAATATTTCTGAATGCCTTCAGCATACAACCCTCTCCTCTGGCGTTTCCTCCTCTCTGTTAATTCAGTCACTAAATCCCCCCTTCCTGCATCACTGTGGCTGCTGTTCTCTCTATTATCCTATCTTTCCGTCCATTCCTCTCTCTCTCTCTCTCTCTCTCTCTCTCTCACTCTCTCTCACCTCCTTCCATTCCTCCCTACTTCTCTCTCTGCCTTTCTCCTTTCCTTTCTTTCTTCCCCTGCTGTCAGTCAGGTTGTTAAAGCTAGCTCTCTCATCTAAGCTGCTAAGACACTGCCTTGGCCTCCCTGCCTTTGGCCGATCGTAAATGACATGGTTAGAAAAGTACACACACACAACACACACACACACACACACACACACACACCACACACACACACACATACAACTTAGTCCAGAGACATATCCAGGGAGACACAAACTACTGTTACCAAGAGAAACAGTTCAAAGTCAGACAGTCAATCTAAAAATGACAATGAGCATCTCAGACGTTTGGATCATTCGGAGCTCCCGTAAGCGCAGGACAGGAGGAGGGAGATGGGGGACCTTGATGACACGGCATGGGTCAAAGGTCACGGAAGCTATATTTACTGACAGCTGATTGGCAGGGGAGGACAGCAGGTCACGGCTCTGTCATTTTAGAAGCTCCTGGTGATAGTGCTGCTCACGTACATACAGTACATACACACACATACATAATCACACACACACCCACGCACGCACACACACGCACACAGTCGATCTCTGTATTCAACACAATACACCACTGCTATTCTCTGCATGCCAGGAAATCACTGAATAATTTATGCCTCATATTTAGTTCCGCTTTCCTTGGCATGGTATGATAATTGGGGTGTGCTGTATACCAGACTGTATGGTGAGGATGCTGTAAAGGCCTGGGGACTGTTGTGACACTATACAGCGGCATAGGTATGGATTTACCTCCTCTACTTTATCCATATTCATTTATAGAATATCCATCTAAATATTTGATGGTTCTCAGAGACGTGTCAGCCATCTTGTTTGTACTTACCCCTGGAGAGTGACTATCTGTGGCGCTTCATTTTAGACAGATGATGTTTTAATCAGAATGGCTGCTACAGTTCACTGTTTGATGACAGGCAATATCGCCTGCTTCTAATGAGCAACGTGACTGATTCCATTCCTCCATCCTTCGCGTGTTTGTGTGTATGTTTGTACGTGTGTGTGGGGGCGAGACTTTGAATGCAGATCCCTATTGTGGACCATACTTTAATAACTCCTTAATTAAATACCAATGGATGAGGACCTGATTAGAGCTTAGCTTAGCAGAAGAGATGTGACAAGAATAACCACACACACACACACTTACACACGCACACACACTTGCACACACACACAATTGAGACTCTCCCACTCCAGCCCCACCTCTTTCACACAAATGCACTTCTCCTCCGAACAAACATTTAATTGATTATATCCTCTGGGAGTTTTTCTCCTTTGAAGATGTGAGCGGATATTGGATCAGCTACATAGTCAATATCTAATTACCTTTATCAAAAGGGTTTGCTCTGGGCTTAGATAGAGGATTCAAACGCAGTTAAATAGTCCTTTACGAGCAGCGTCGAGATAGTCCTCACACAATATTTGATCCATGGAATCTTTCCAAGCCATGGACAGAAAGATAGGTGAAACACGTGTACACACACACACACAAACACACACACAAGGGGAAGGGTTGAGATCGAGAGGAGGAGGGTGGTGTAAGGTCGGGAGGAGGGGGCTGGGGGGGTGCTGGGGGGGGGGAGTTGATGTATAGCTAACCTTCTGGGGTCTGGCTCAATCACTGACCAATAAAGATTTAGCCTCCACCACCTCCAGGCCTTTTTGTCAGTGTGTGTGTATATGTGTGTGTGTGAGTATGTGTGTGTGTGTGTGTGTGTGTGTGAGTGTGTGTGTGTGTGTGTGACTGAGATCATTCATGAGAGGGTGACAGAGGGTGTGGGTCATTGACTGTGCAAGAAAATAGGTTCTGGTAGAACACAGTAAGCCTGTGTTGTGGCCGATGATTATTTGCTGTGTGTCATTCTACCGTAGGAGTTGATATGATTGTGCTCACATCACTGCCACTCTTTATTAGTTCTGCCTGTTATCGTGCCAGGAACAGAGTGTATGTACGTAAGTTCATTGTTCGCACAATCTATCCCTCCTCTCATCCTCTCGCCTCACTCTCTCCTTCCTCCTGCCCAGACCAGCTTGTTCAAATCTCGCCACCCAGTAACTAAACATGAATGAGCTAAACTTGTTTTGAAAAGCCAAATTGGATTTTTTTTCCTGAGCCTGCAACTCAGCGCAGATTAAGACTTAAGGCCTCATTTGGATTCGTTTGAATTTTAATTTTGGAAATCCTTAGACTACTAGGGCACAGTAAAGCAGTTCACACACACACACACACACGCACATGCATACTCTCATACACACACACGTGTCAAATATATGTAATAATGTGTAGATTGTGTGGTTGTGTGGTTGTGTTTATAGGCTGTTGATGAAGTCTGGTCTCATACTGTTAAGAAAATTGAAATATTTTCTGAAAATAGTTACGTATTACTTTTAACATTCAATCTTGGCTTGCCAAACAATGAAAAGTAATGTTGTTGCTTGGCGTGGCAGATATATGCTAGTGATTGTTGTCCAGTTCCCTCATTACTAAAACCTTCAGAACCCTGTCTGAATGTAGGTTACGCGTTAACACAACAGGGGTCTCTCACTTTCTCTCTCTCTCTGTCCAATCGCTTTCTCAGACACACACACACACACACACACAAACATACACACACGTGCATTCTCACCATGTTCCAGAAAGCACACATGTCTGTTGTATTCAGTGTGCAAGTGTTCATGAGGAGTATGCACGTGTATCAGCCGTCAACACAGGACGACATGTTTTTCATGTTTATTTTACCGAGGCTACTAGGGAGATAAGCAAAGAGAAAGAGTCCTGTGAAACACAGTTGAACATCACCACTACGCATGTGTCTTGTTTATTCAGACACGTGCTGTACTTAAATTGCAGCACTACTTGAAGGAATGAGCAATGTGAGAGAAAAGAAATACAAATAAACGGGGAGTGAGAGATGGAGAGATACAGGCAATACAGAGGGAGATACAGTGGGAGAAAGGATGGTGTGTGGGTTTGTGTGTGGTACTGGATGTTTGTGAGGGTCTGTCTATTTCTGTGTGTGTGTGTGTGTGTGTGTGTGTGTGTGTCCATCGGGAGCAGGCATCCAGATGGACGCGGCTGCAGTATTGTGATTAATGGAGCGAGTCTTTCCAAAGTCATCTCCCATAGGAGGACATACCCCTCAGGCACACACACACACACACAGAAAGGCACACACACACAATATAAATATATATATTACATATACACACACACACACACATTGACCAAAGTGGCTCAGAAAGGCCAGACTGTCTCTTCAGCTTCTCACTAACATCCCACTCATATGAGAGGAGTTACTTTTGCATAATTAGTTACGTAAAACCAATTAGATATCTGTTCATGTTGGTGTACTTTAAAAAAAATGTGTGTTCAGTTATATTGTCTTGCATAGGACATATAGTACAAATGAAGGCTCCTTGAATCTACATATAAAAAAAATATTATTTCGGTTATTTATTCTCTCCATCCTTTCCACAGAATAACTGAGCGGAAGGGGGGAGAGAGGGAGCCAGGAGGAGGATAAAGAATGACAGGATGCAGGAGGAGAGGTAGATGGAGGGAAGCAAGGACTAGTGCTGATGTGAATGGAGGTGCAGTGCTGGCATTGTGAGCGAAGGATGGAAGGAAGGAAGGAAGGAGGGAAGGAGGAAAGGACGGATGGAAGGGGTCTGAAAAAAATTGGGGAATTGGTGGAGTAGAGGGTATGGAAGGATTGATGCACGAGAGGGGTGAGGGAGGAGTGATAAGTGGTTTATTTCTCTGTGATACCTCAACACAGAGGGAGCTGGTGACACAACAATGAGCTGTGATAACGAATGCTCCTCCAATCCCCTGCTTCATTTAAATGTGAATAAACTGCTGATTGTCACTAGCATGCATGCAGAGAGACTGTGAGAGAGAGAGATACATAAAGGGAGAGAAAAGAGAGAGCAAGAAAGAGAGAGGGGAAGTGAAAAACTGGAAGAGAAAGCTGAAAAAGGGAACGTGTCAGAAAAAGACAAAGAGAGCGAAAGAGAGAGAGAGAGAGATAGAGGAGGGAGAGAGAGAGAGAGAGAGAGAGAGAGAGAGAGAGAGAGAGAGAGAGAGAGAGAGGGGAAGAAATGACTAAACACTCATCTGTATTCCTGGTACTAATGGGATTATTATGATATCTCTTCTCCCTCCATGACTATTGTAGCTCTGTTCCTTTGTTCTCAAATGTCAGCTGGGTTTGGAAGTTTGGGGTTGGGTGCTGGTGTCATACGTGTGTTTATGATAATC
>CAEFZP010002799.1:0-104213 GCA_903064625.1 Mallotus villosus | reverse complement strand
CTTTCAATGAATAATATGGAGCCTATTTAATTATCGAATGGAAAGAAATGTAATGAACGCTACCGCGAAAACGTGTCGTTTGAGGCAGACATCTCTTGACCGTGATGGTCTCCAACAAATACTTGTATGGGCCACCACGGTTGCCTCCACCCAACGCCACAACGATGGGAACGCCCCAAACCCAATGAGCTCACGTCTATCTTATTTGAAGATCATTAGACACAGTACTAATAGCCAATATTTCTTTACGAAACATTTGATCTGGTACTTTGTAATGAGAATATTTAAATGTACTGCGACGAGACAGTGGATGGGACACCGTGTAGGCTAAGTAAAAATTTAGTTGGCCTAGGTAGTAATTTCCAGAAAAGCGGATTGTAAAATGTACTCGATTTTTTATTAATATTATTTTTGATCATTCACAACGTTAACGAAAATGGTTTCAGTCAATGGAACAACCCAAACACTTGTATCCCCGCAATTAGCATAAACTGTGCAGAGCGAAACCAGGAATAGTTTTACTAACAGTAGAATTAGTACAGCCAACACCACCTATAACTACCCCAATATCGTTTTAACTGCCAGAAATATACAGATTCAAAGCAGAGTTATTAAGCTTCTGTGTATTATTTTATTTGAAATGTATAACATAGCTAAAACTGCAGCAAACAGCAAAGAAAGAACATTTCTGCTGCCTCAGGACGAAGGAGTTTGTGACGTAAAAACGCTACTACGTCCGTAAACATTAGCGACCGATGACAAAACGTTACCTTCAAAATATTGAAGCCATATATGAACAGAGCCATATTAAAAACGGCCATATAAAAGTATAAAATATAATCATATTTTTATATGGCTCTGACAAGAACTTATAAACCGACCGATTGCCCATTCTACAGGCTCAACTGGTTGCTTGAAGACTGTTCGAGAACAAAAAAACTGGGACAGGGTTTGTTTTCATTCATACATCGTTTGTGTTTAATGAAATGACATTACTTTTTCCTTTGGAAGATAAAAGAAAAAACCGGTTATTTTACCAACTCAGAAAACCGGCAGGGTGTAAGAATAATTTGACCCACAAGGAGGGAAGAAGTGCGTATTTGTGGTAGCTTTAGTTTTCTCCTTAAATCATAGCTCTAAACATTATTTCGTTTTGACATTAGAAAATTTGTTCTTTCATCAAGCCTAGATACTGATATGGAAAATACCGCCGTAAACGTAATTACATAAGAGAATAGACCACTCAATTACAGTGTGATATTGACCACCACGACGAAAACACAGACATATTCCATGTCTCTCAGAGAGCTTATCATTGGTCTATAGTACAGCAACTGTGAACTGACATAACAAATATAAAACAATACTAATGTTTTTATGACTGTATTTGGATGTCCTGTGTGTTGTGATATAAGGCGAGATTATCCCACAGGATTTTTAATAAATTAACACACAAAAATCACTTCTACCACATAGGGGACATTAACAAAAGGTCGAGGAACTCTAAACTGAAAGGCACAGTAATAAATACAAATGAAAATACATCCAAACACCTCTGGCTTTGTGCCCCTGCAGGCAGGTCCAGAGGACAATGGACATTCAGCCGGCAGTTCGACAACGGAAGACTTTAGTCTTCAGTGCGTCTTCCACTCTCCTTACAGTCTTAGAGACGAAACTGATTCAAAATGGCCGCTTCGCTGCACACACTTGACCCATGAAAGTCCTTTTATACCCCACTGGAGGGTAACGCTCCCTGTGGGGTGTGACAGTCCAAGGAGTTACTGTACCATATTCATATACAGTCATAAGGGAGGTCAAATGAGTCATATGAATCATATTAACAGTACGAGTCATATGAATCATAGGAATTGAATAGCAGTACGGAGTAGATGAATCATAATAACAGTATGGAGTCAATAGAATCTGAATAACAGTACGGAGTCATATGAATCATAAATGACAGTAAATAGTCATATGAATCGAATAACAGTCATATGGTCTTCCATGGGCGGGGGGCTGGCTATATTCCACATCTCTACGAGTGATCCCTCCTTCTCCGGTATCTGCTGGGGGCTGTAGGTTCCGTGGGTTTCGCCCGGCGGTTGAGCGCCCCACAAGGCCGGACGGTGGTCAGCTACAAGAGCCAGCAGCAGCAGCAGAGGAAGGCTGACCGTCAGCAGGAGCGTCAGAGGTCAAATCTTCAGAGGTCAGCTGGAGGGGGACGGGGGGGGAGAGGGTGGGGGCGGAGGGAGGGAGGGAGGGAGGGAGGGGAGGGTGGGGCGGGTTAGGGCGGGGAGGGGCGAGGGGGGGCGGGATGGGGGGGAGTCGTGGGGGGGGGGGTTTAGGGGGCTGGGGGGTAGGGAGGGGGGGGGGAAGGGGGGGTGGGTGGAGGTGGGGGGGGAGGGGGGGGGGGAGGGAGGGGGGGGGGAGGGAGGGAGGGGAGATGAGGGAGTGTGGAGGGGGGAGGGGGTGGAGGGGGGAGGGAGGGTGAGGGAGGAGCGGGGGGAGGGAGGGAGGGAGAGAGGGAGGGGGAGGAGGGAGTGGGAGGGAGATGGGAGGGAGAGATGGGGGAGAGAGGGAGCGGGAGGGAGGAGGAAGAGAGAGGGAGCCGAAAGCGCGGTTGAGGGAGGGTAGGGGGGAGGGCGAGAGAGCAAAGAGAAACGGAGGGACGGAGGGAGGAGAGGGGGGAGGGAGGGATGGGGGGGAGGGAGCCGAGAAGGGCGAAGAGAGAAGGAAGGGACGGGAAAGGATGTGGAAGCAGGGAGGGGAGGAGGGGGGGGAGGGTAGGAGTGTGGAGGGACGGGAGGGAGGGAGGGAGGGAGGGAGGGAGGGAGGGAGGAGGGAGGGAGGGATGGGGAGGGAGGGAGGGAGGGAGAGAGAGATGAGAGTAAGATAGAAGGAGGTAGGGAGGTGGTAGGGGAGGGACGGAGGAGAGGGGACAGAGGTGAGGGATACAATGAAGGACAGGGGACAGTTTCATTTGATTCTTTTAGACACAGATCCTTTGACTTACCCTGCTGTGTGGTTTGTACAGAGTACACATAATACAGGTATACACAACGCCACACCATGTTCTAACAACTGAAAACAATACATGGGATTTCCCGTTTGCTCAGCGCTCAGACACAGCACTCCCGACTCCCTAGAATGAACACACACTGAACACTCTCTCTGTGCCCTCCTACCATTGTTTCTTGCCTAATCCAGATACACACAGAGTTGCCACACCCACGCACAGTATTATCCTGTTAAAAGAGATTAAGCTTTATCTGACTGTCTTGTACGCTAACACTGCAAATGCACGCAAAAATGTGCACACACACACACAACACACACACCACACACACACACACAAAAACACACACACAGTGGTAGTGTTGATAAAGCAATGAGGGCCAGCATGGCCCTTGGCTCTGTTTTCCAGACCAGTCCTGTAAGGGCCCACCATCACTACTTTACTACAACACAGTTTCGTTGAAAGATGGAAAATTGTAGTCAGTCAACATTCATGGTTTTGGAAATGTTGGGTTTTAGATTAGTAATGGGGGGGAGGCGACTTTTACGTGATAGTTGGGTGAGAGAGGGGAGAGGAGGGATGGGCGGGAGAAGAGGGGTTGGGGGATGGTGAAAGGGGAGGATTGGGAGGGAACGACGCTGTTTACCTGTAGACATCCGGATCATTGGCTTCCACGGGCGATTGGAGATCTGGCCGACCGGATTACCACCCCAATGATTTTGAGAGAGGACGAGAGTTGTTCGATCCCTTCATTGTTTCTAGAGTGCTTCAGGGGTCAGTGCGGACAGGAGGATTGTTTGAGTTTAATTATGGGTAAGTTGTAGGTGCTTAACGGTTCGTGCGTCAAGTGAGTCTTATGAAGCGTTATGTATTTGTATCACACCCATAGAAACCCTGCCTGAGATAGGGAGTTAATCACCGATCGCTAATGAGATACACATAGCCATAAGATGCTATAAGATCTGCGTGATGCGAGAGGTGGTATTTTCTCTTCTATCGTATATGAGTAACAATGCACCAGATCGGCATTTGAGGCATAGTACGCGTGACTAGAGGGTTGTAGAGTTTTAGTTTTTTGAAGAGTTGCGGCGACAGATGATGTCTGTTTTTCGCGCTTGGAGAATTCAGACGATCTATAGACTTCTGAGGATCCCGGAAGAGGGACGGAGGCTATGAGAGACATTTCGCAGTGGGCTGTCTTAGAGGTGGAGCGGAGGGAGGACACCGAGGGAGATGGAAGGGAGGAGGGACCGGGAGGGGAGGCAGGCAGGCAGGCAGGCAAGGAAGCAGGAAGGACAGGAGGACAGGGGAAGGAAGGAGGAAGGAAAGGAAAGGTAGGAGGAAGGACAGGAAGGAAGGAAGGAAGGAAGAAGGAAGGAGGGAAGGAAAGGAAGAGGAAGGATGGAAGGAAGGAAGGAAGAAGGAAGGAGGAAGGAAGGAAGGAAGGAAGGAAGAGGGAGGGGAGGAAGATTGCAGCAGGGGGGGAAAAGCCCAGGAATTGAAAACAGAGGAAAGACGACAGTCGAGGAGAAAACAGAATGTTTATTTGAAAACAGAGAGACAGAACAACAGAGAGAGACACGAAACAGACAGGCAGCAGAGGAGAGAGAGAAGAGAGACAGACAGGCAGGCAGAGAGAGAAGAAGACATACAATAAAACATTAAGGTGGGACAGACAGTCAGACAGAGTTATTTACGGAAGACTGAGAGGACAGACATGCAGACAGACAGATGATGAGACAACAACGAGCAGCTAGTGATCATGAACAGAACTGGCCCCCAGTCTATGACAGGAACACCGAACAAGATCAGGGGAAACCAAGTAGTCAAATGACAACCCTGACAGTGAGAGTAACATGACACCCCTGACAGGAAGAGTCACTGAAACCATGACAGTGGTCATGTTGCAAGAAAGGACCAGCCAGGGAAGGGAGGTAAGTACAACGATATAGAAGATAATAGAGCCATGACCCCCTCCATTATCACAAATCCCATCCCTCAATGTCAGATACCATCTTCAAAAGAGATCCTCTGCTAGCACAAGGTTGCAATTAACGTTTTGTCTTTTAATTACTTTTTTCCAACCTCCGTCAAAAATAGGTCTCTTCTCTTTTTATATTAAATAAATAACACGTAGTTTGGGGTTTTAAAATTGCCTGTTTTCTCTGGTCCAAGCCACAGATAGATACACTGTACAAACACTGTTAACTAATATGGGTAATCTGTCCTTCAGTTTACTCCCACAGTGCACACGACTAAAGTTCCCGTACAAAAAATGCTCAAGGCACCAACAGGCCTGTGTTAAACAAACATAGAATTATACGGTTTTAGAAAGGAGGCTTGCCCTGGAGGTTGTCTCTGACCTTTATAAGCGTCCAGGGCGAGAGGGGAAAAACAGGCCCCCGCGACCACCAAACCACAACAGTGACAAAAAAATGCCCACGCGACCACACCCGCACCACACACACAACTCCGCCACCCCCTGCACAAGCCACGAAGACACGACCCCTCCCCGAGAGAAAACAACACCACACACCAACACACACCACGCACCCTGCACCCAAAACCACTACCCCCCACACACAAACCCGCAAACTCAACCCCCACACACACAACCCGCAACCCCCCCCCCCCCAACAAACCCTCAACCCCCACAACACACCCCTAAGCCTCCCATCCCCCCCCCTCCCTCCCCTCAAGTCCGTCGTTTTTTGCCCCCCCAGTCCACCTCAGGGGGGGCTCGTCGTCCAGCGCCAGAATAGACTAGGAGGGTAATCTAGAGCCACTGGAAGTCAAGGGACGTAGTCCTCCAGAGCCGGCAAATGGTAAGAGAGATAAGTCAGCACACGCGCGGGCGAGCACTTGGTCCACACAAGGGGAGAGTCGATCCGCAAAGTCAGCGGGATGCAGGAGCGAGCAATAAGGAGTGATGGGATAGCGATTGTACGCTGGAAGAGAGGTTCGCCCAGAGCCAGGAAGACCAGAAAACCGGCCACGTGAAGACGGAAATGTACGCTTACCGTCTCGATATGACACGTGTCCCCGGCGACGCTCATGTCAACACACACAGTTGGAACTGTGATGAGGGGGAATGTGATATGCGGAGACGGAAGGGGTCAATGATACCGGGTGAGAAGTGAACAATAGGCCAGAGATACTGGGTAACAGCCGGCAGTGGAGAGCACAGTGGTAGGTGATGACAAGGGAGGCGAAGGACAGAGGAGGGCGACTAGGACAGGGAGACAGACTGGAGACCAGGGGACGACAGGGAGGGAGACCCCAGAGAGGGAGACAGACAGGGGGAGACAAGGGGCACAGGGAGTACAGGAGGAGAGCAGGGAAGAGGGAGAAGAAGGGGGGAGTCAGGCCCGAGGGGAAAGGGATTGGGGTAGGGGGAGAGAAGGGGGAGAGAGAATGTTACAGAACAGACAGCGAGAGAAAGAGCAGGAGAACGGGCCGAAAGGGACGGAGGACCAGCACGGGAGGACCGACAGGGGAGAAAGGGACAGGGAGACAGACAGGGAGACAGACAGGGACAGACAGGGAGACAGACAGGGAGACAGACAGGGAGACAGACAGGGAGACAGACCGGGAGGACAGCCAGGGAGACAGACAGGAGGACAGACAGGGAGACAGACAGGGAGACAGGAGGGAGACAGACAGGAGGCAGGAGGAGACAAGAGAGACAGACAGTGAGACAGACAGAGAGGGAGAGACAGGGAGACACAGCCAGGGCAGCCCGGACAGGTGGAGACAGACAGACCGGGAGGGAGGACAGGGGAGGAGAAGAAAACAGTCAGGAGACACAAATACAAATCAACGATACAGAGTGCCGCTAGTGGTGAGCAATACCCT
Source organism: Mallotus villosus (assembly GCA_903064625.1). Classification (NCBI taxonomy): domain Eukaryota; kingdom Metazoa; phylum Chordata; class Actinopteri; order Osmeriformes; family Salangidae; genus Mallotus; species Mallotus villosus. The sequence goes on along the minus strand of CAEFZP010002799.1, from coordinate 97,342 downwards.
CGCGCAGACGCATCACTCAGAGCGCAGCGCAGCCCCACGCCACACAGCGAACGCGAAGAGCCATCTAGAAGAAGAGAAGCATTCAAGAGAGAGACGAAGATAAGGGAAAAGAGAGCAGCAAAACAGACAACAAAGAGAAAAAACAAAACGAAGCGAGCAGCGAAGACGATCGACGGCGACGAGTAGCAGAGACGAATAGACGCGAGAAGCAGCATAGAAAAAACTACCCAGCGAAGAGTAAAAGCACGGAAAACACAACAGCGACGAACAAAAACAAAAGAGAGAGAAGACAGACATAAAAGCAGAGAAGTAGCAGAAACAAAAACAAACAGACAAAAAACAAAAAGCAGATAGAAGAAACAAACAAGAGAGCGAGCATAGAGAACAACCCAAACGCTACTCGAACGACACTACAACACCTCCCCACCCTTTGACCCATACCCCTCCCCCCTCTACCCCTCTCTCTCTCCCCCTCTCTCCCCTCTCACGGTGGCCGCTGTATCCAGGAGGACAGTCACAGGACAGCTCTATGTCTGTGCAGTTTCCTCCGTTGAAGCAGGTGTAGTTTCTGCTCTCGTCTCCCACAGACGGACACAGGCAGCAGGGGTCTCCTATAGGACACAGCAGAGGCCCTCTGTTAGACACGCCCACTACTTCCTGTTAGACACGCCCAACAGTAGCTGGGTGACGACAGGGGGATAAGATCCCTTCTGTTGTTATAGAGAGACAAAGAGGCTTAGGGGACGATGTCTAAGCAGATTACCATCTCTAATGGCTGCTTAATGCCTGAGTCAGCTGAACTCAGACAGCAACAGGATGTCCTAAGCCCTGGCTGGGGGTCTGACAGAGTGCTGTGACAGAGTGGTGTGACAGAGTGGTGTGACAGAGTGCTGTGATAGAGTGGTGTGACAGAGCGGTCTGACAGAGGGGTGTGACAGAGTGTCTCAGGGGGTGTGAGGGGATGAAGAAGGAAGAAGAAGGAGCTCTTACACTCTCTTGACAACTATGTACCACGGAGCCTCCTCAACACGGTCCCTGGGAAAAGAGAAGAGAGAGAGGAGAGAGGAGAGAGAGAGAGGAGGAGAGGAGAGGAGAGGAGAGGAGAGGAGGGAGAGGAGAGGAGAGAGAGGAGAGGATAGGGAGAGAGGAAGAGAGGAGAGAGGAGAGAGGAGAGAGGAGAGAGGAGAGAGGAGAGAGGAGAGAGGAGAGAGGAGAGAGGAGAGAGGGAGAGAGGAGAGGAGAGAGGAGAGGAGAGGGTGAGGAAGGGAGAGCAAAGAAAAGGGAGAGAAGGAGAGGCGGAGAGAATGATAGAGGAGAAAAGTGTTTAGAGGATTGAAAACATGTGATGCTCAAAGGTGAATGTCTGCTACCTTGTCTTGTGTTGTGCTCCAGGTGAGGTGTAGGTGTCTCACCAGGTGAGGGGGTGTCTCACCTGCAGTAAGGCCCAGTGTAGTTCACAGGACAGAGGCAGGCGTACCTCTCCACCCCGTGGAGGCATGTTCCCTCCGTGAGCACAGCGGTGATCCTCGCACACGTCCACCTCCTCCTCGCACTGCTCCCCGCGGTACCCCGGCTCGCACGCACACTCGTACGCCGGCCCCTCCACGCTGCAGTTGCCGTGGACGCAGGGGCCCGGAGGCGCAGGTGTCGACGAGGACCTCGCAGCGCCGCCCCGCCCACGCCTCGCCGCAGCTGCAGCTGAACAGGTTGAAGAGGTCGCTGCAGGCGGCGCCGTGCAGGCAGGGGTCGGGCTGACACACGGGCGCTCCGCCACACCCGCTCCGAGGGGCCGTGGAGGAGGTGCGGACGAACTGCTCGTCCTGCGTGCGAGGGAGGTTGACCTCGGCCGGGCCGAGGAAGGACAGGACGATCCCCCCCACCTCCAGGGGGCCCAGGCAGCCCTCCAGACCCCAGCCCTCCTCCGGGCCCAGCCCCCCCACCAGGATGTCCACCCCGTCCCGGAGGAAGTCCAGGTTTCCTCCCGGGGCGGCGGAGGTGGAGGCGTCCTCCGTGTCCTCGTCCAGCACCAGGGTCCAGCGTGACGCCTCGTCCCAGGGTGAGGTCATGAACAGGTGGGCGCTGTGCCACTCGCCGTCGCTCACCTGGCGCCCGCTGGACAGGCTGATGGGGGCGGGGCCTGTCTGCAGCTCCAGGAGCAGGAAGCCGTCCTGCACCGACACGGTGAGGAACTCGGGGCCGCGCTCGGCGTGCAGGAGGGCGGCGTGGCGTTTGCGCGTGCGCACGCTCAGCGACACGCTCGTCAGGTTGCGGGAGATGCGGCCGTTGCCGCGGTAATACAGGACGCTGCTGTCGTCCAGGAAGGTGGCGTTGGAGAGACCTGAAGGAGAAGAAGGGGGAGTTAAATCATTTAGATTCTGTTTCCGTAGCAACATGTACCTTGGAAGGCTTGGGTGTAGCTAGGATGTGAACACTCATACGACCACTGATTGCGAGCTCAAGCAGCGCGTTACCGCGACAACGTGGTTACCGTGACAGTATGGTCACCGTGACAGCATGGAGGAGGCGGGAGACTCACACTCGTATCCCTGGCTCAGCTGACTGCACTCTGCGTACGGGGGGCAGGGCGAGAGCTCGCACCAGCGCACCTCCTCACAGCGCCGCCCTGCTGTGCTGGGGGCGCAACTGCAGCTGAAGTCGTCCCACACTGAGTAGCACACGCCCCCGTTCTGACAAGGCTTCCTCTGAGGGAGGGGGGGACAGGGAGGGGGGGGGGAGGGACAGGGAGGGGGGGGCTTGAGGTCAACAAAAGAAAAAACACCCCAATCTCGACCCCAATCACGACCCCAAGCACGACCCCAAGCACGACCCCAAGCACGACCCCAAGCACGACCCCAAGCACGACCCCAAGCACGACCCCAAGCACGACCCCAAGCGCGACCACAAGCACGACCCCCAAGCACGACCCCAAGCACGACCCCAAGCGCGACCCCAAGCGCGACCCCAAGCGCGACCCCAAGCACGACCCACAAGCGCGACCCCAAGCACGACCCCAAGCGCGACCCCAAGCGCGACCCCAAGCGCGACCCCAAGCGCGACAACCAGCACGACCCCAAGCGCGACCCCAAGCGCGACCCCAAGCACGACCCCAAGCACGACCCCAAGCACGACCCCAAGCACGACCCCAAGCACGACCCCAAGCACGACCCCAAGCACGACCCAAGCGCGACCCCAAGCGCGACAACCAGCACGACCCCAAGCGCGACCCCAAGCACGACCCCAAGCGCGACCCCAAGCGCGAGCCCAAGCGCGACCACAAGCACGACCCCAAGCACGACCCCAAGCGCGACCCCAAGCGCGACCCCAAGCACGACCCCAAGGACGACCCCAAGCACGACCCCAAGCACGACCCCAAGCACGACCCCAAGCGCGACCCCAAGCGCGACCCCAAGCGCGACCACAAGCACGACCCCAAGCACGACCCCAAGCACGACCCCAAGCACGACCCCAAGCAGGACCCCAAGCAGGACCCCAAGCACGACCCCAACCGCGACCCCAAGCACGACCCCAAGCGCGACCCCAATCGCGACCCCAATGCACTACCCCAATCACGACCCCAAGCACTACCCCAATCACGACCCCAATCTCGACCCCAATCACTACCCCAATCACGACCCCAATCACTACCCCAATCTCTACCCCAAGCTCTACCCCAATCTCTACCCCAATCACTACCCCAATCACTACCCCAATCTCTACCCCAATCTCTACCCCAATCACTACCCCAATCTCTACCCCAATCTCTACCCCAATCACTACCCCAATCACTACCCCAATCTCTACCCCAATCTCTACCCCAATCACTACCCCAATCTCTACCCCAATCACTACCCCAATCACTACCCCAATCACTACCCCAATCTCTACCCCAATCACTACCCCAATCTCTACCCCAATCACTACCCCAACTCAACTCACCCTGCAGGAGTCGTCCCCAGGGCAGCCAGGGGTCACATTAGCCAACCTCTCCACAGGATATGACATCACGGGGGGCATCGTCCAACCCGAAGAACTGCAGTCTGGCGTGGTTAATCCTGAGGTCCTGGACGCAGCCCTTGAGGTACCCCCCGAACTCCAGGGAGTCCGTCTGCAGGGGCAGCCCCCCCACGTAGACGCGGTCCCCCGTCTGGACGTCGAGCGGCCGCACCCCCGCCTCGCCCTGCCTCCTGTTCCCCACGTCCAGCGTCATGCTGCCGTTCACCACCGCCACGCTCACGAAGCGGACCTCGCCGTCGATGACCTCGCCGTCTCCGCTCACGCTCTCCAAGCCGTTCAGCTGCACCACCAGGCGCCCCTCCTGCAGCCACGCCCGCAGGTACTGGCTGGTGCTGTTGGCGAGAACCAGCAGGAGGGCGTCGGGGCTACGCGTGCGCAGGAAGAAGGAGACGGTGATGTCATGGCCGGGAGCGTCCGTCACGGTGAACTCGGCGTAGCTCTGCAGGTCCTCGTGGCCGAACCGGGCCGTCACGTACTCTAGAACCACGAAGGGAACACAAGTCAGTCACACGTTCACCGTTCTCCTACACACACACACACACACACACACACACACACACACACACAGAGAAACAGGGAACACAACAGTCAGTCACACGTTCTCCTACACACACACACACACACACACACAGGGAACAGTCAGTCACACGTTCTCCTACACACACACACACACAGAAACAGGGAACACAACAGAGACTACTGATGGACAAACAGAGGTAGGTGCAGTAAATGTGTGACAGGGATCGAGGATATGTGTTGTAAAGGCCTCCTTAGTGCAGTGGTGCAGGTATGGGTTATGGAAGAGATTTCTCAAATGCCAACTCACTTCATAAAGTCGTACTTTTTTTTCTTAATTTCTTTCCTACTCAACTTTGTGAAGATAATGCATGGGTTCTGAATATCGGTGTGTGTGTTTATGTGAACTGAGTGTGTGTGTTCTTTATAAGACACTGGGATCTCTAATCTGTTTTTAAGTCCGCAGGCTATTAATAATATACTTCTCTGAAGTACACTATATTTTGTTCTAAGGGACTGTTGCTAACATTCGGCCACCACCAATGGAAACAAATGTTTTGGTTGAAAAGCCTGTGTTCTGTTGTGTTGTCTGTGAGCCCTGGTGTTGTGTAGTGTGGACTCTCTCTCTCTCCACTAATCACATTGGGTAAGCTGATCTATCTTTGGCTTTGACTCACTGAACATTGACCTTTACACTCTCCACACACTCTCCTATATCTACAGTCCCTCCTCTACCTTCTGCACAGTCCTGGCCTCTGAAGGGTCTGGGGCATCTGCACTGGTATCCCTGCCACAGGTTCACGCACTGGGCTTGGTTTTGGCAGGGCTCGACCAGACAGCGGTCCCTGTGGCTGCAACCGAGGGTCACGTTCACCGCGTAGTCGCTCAGCCACTGGTCAGGAACCACCAGTTGGGAGTCCACGAACACATCCCTCATACACCCGATGAAGGGCTGGGCCGGGGGCCTGGATGCTGCCCTGCTCCTGCCCTCCCACACACCCCCTATGATGGTGTAGTGAGGCGGAGACTCTGGTTCCTCCAGCCCGACTAGAGAGTCCTCGACGGGGGCTTCCACCCGGCAGGCGTCCCCCTCGCAGCCCTCAGCGCCCCGGAGCGTGAGCCGGAGCAGCCCGTCGGTGAGGACCGCCTCCACGGAGTGCCACTCCCCGTCTGAGACGTTGTGGGGAACCTCCAGGGCCTGGCCAGGCTCCTCGGGCCCCGAGGAGGCCTCCCTCTGCAGGCTGAGTCGCAGCCTCCCCTCCTCCACCTCCAGCCCCAGGAGGAGGCCTCCGCTGCCCCGCTGGAAGAGCACCGCGCTGGGCACGGCCGTCCGGAAGCCCAGGCTGATGTTGCAGGAAGCCTCTGCCGCCACCAGGGGGCTCTGGAGCAGCAAGTGGGCCCTTCGCTCGAAGGAGAAGGCCGTGGGGGTCTGGCAGAGGGGGCCGGTGAACCCGGGGGGGGCAGGAGCAGGAGTAGCCGTGGATACCGTCCGTGAGGAAGGGCTCGCAGGAGGCCTGGTTCTGGCACTCGTGCCCCTCGCAGCCCACCAGGAGCTCGGAGCAGTTCTGGCCCCCGTAGAGGGGCCCCTCAGGGCCTCCCGGGGGGCAGAGGCACCCGTAACCTCCCACACGGCTCTCGCAGAGGCCAAAGTTCTGACACGGGTTTCCCTCACACTGGTCTGTAATCTCCTGGCACAGGGTACCTGTACAGGGGGGCAGGTGGGGTGAGGAGCGTCATGGAGATACATTTAATCTAGGGATTGTAATACTCAATTAATTACTGAGGTTAGTATCTGTTGGTTTCAAATTGGATCACATCATCTTTAACACCTGTTCACAATTCAACTAACCCTAATCGTACATAACACAAGTAAATGATTACATGATGTGACTAGGTTATTGATCGGAGCTTTGACCTAAGAGACAACAAGGTACTAGATATAGGTTTCCTATACTTGAACTGGACAGTTATGTAGACCTGCAGTAAAGCCTGTTGTATAATTCTGTTAGATTAGATACCAATGGGCAGTGCCACGGTATAGCGTTTAGTCAGCTCATGATCACCTTCTCTATAGACACTTTCGTTTCGTGTCTAACTCAGTTTCAAGGACAAGAGACGCCAAGTCTAGAAGGTTCTCACGGCTTCATACAACACAGTGTATTTGAGAATGGCTTCTGCAGCGCAGGTGTCCCTACCTGACAGTACACGACAGGAACACGCAGCACACATTACAACCCATCAACCACCTACGACCACTAGTAGGCAGACAGACTCACACACACAACCACACGGCAAGACAGGATACACATTCAACCGACTTCAAACTCTGAAGAACAAGCGTCAACAAAGCCCAGTCCTTTCCCCTGCTAACCCCAGTACCTGTCACTAGCAGCAGGACGCACCAGGCCCATCCCGAGACCGTCACCATCCTACCGGCTACTTCCTCTTCCTGCGTGTGTGTCTCGTGTGACGATACGTCCGCTCTCTGTTCTCGGGGACCCTGGGTCCCACCAACACCAGGCTGCTTCTGCCCACCTCCCTTCAGCCTTGCAGGACTGGGGCGCTCGCTAGCAGGAGCCAAGCAAAGCCGGATCTTTAGGGATTACCCTAATGCAACCTGAACGTCTTAAAGTGGGAGCGCCTGGTGACTGGCGGGGGGAAGGCTACTTTTAGATTCCTGCTCAAGGTGGCGATGGCCGTCTTGCCTGAGAGATTGTAGGGACAACAGATCACGGGCTTGCGTAAGCAAGGGGGGGGGGATTAGGGTATTCCTCTTTGGGCCTGCTACTGGACGGGTCACTTCCTCTTTCCCCTCACGATGATCCCGCGGTTGTCACGGTGACGGAGGACTCTCCGTACCTGTGGTCCCCGGCTGGCAGCTGCAGGTGAAGCCGGCGGCAAGCTGGGGGTCGTAGGTCGCCGGCAGAAGGGGCTCCACCCCGTAGAGGAACTGCCATGACCTCTCTATGCAGCGCCCTCCGTACAGGCAGGGGGCGCTAGAGCACTCGCTCACGTCCACCTCACACTCACGCCCCTGGAAGCCTGCACAGGACAGAGACTGAGATGAACAGAAGGGAAGGACATACACAGTATTTAAACACACATATTAAGGTCTCTCTTTGTATGTTTATTCCCCATTTATTGTCTCTCTTCCTCAAAGTGTAGTAGGCCTACGTTCATGCCTGGGGCTATATTTTAACACAACTAGGTTAAGTGTCTTCCCGTATATGCTGTGTTTGTGTCTGCTGTGGAGGGCTGTGTTAAGGTTGTACCTGGCCAACAGCGACAGGTGTAATTGCCGTTATTCTCCACACAGGTGGCGCTGTTGAGACAGGGCTGAGACTGGCATGGCGGGGCGGGATTTCACAGTGTTGCCCCATGAAGGCGGTCTGGGAGCAGTCACAGCTGTATCTGAGACATTATTTAAACCTTTTTTAGGAACCATAATTCGACAAGTTGACCTTTTCTATCATTGACAAACGGTGACTGAAAAACGTTACTCGCTCTCTTGGTCATGACGCTTCAAAACACAAGGTGTCTTACTTGTTTATTCCGTCGATACAGACGGCCCCGTTTTGACACGGCCGCTCTTTGCACTCGTCCACGTCTATCTCGCAGCGATCTCCCTGGAAACCGGGCCGGCAGCTGCACGTGAAGCTGTTGATGTAGTCACGGCAACTGCCGCCGTTGAGGCATGGCTGTGACTGGCACTCGTCTATCTCGAGCTCACAGGTGGCACCTGGAAACATCAATTGGGGCCACATCAGATGCTGTCTTCCTAAAAACCGAGCAATTCCTTTATGTTCTCTACAGTGGATGTTTGCCGCCTCTGGGCTGGAAACTTTGCAGCCTTACTAGCCTTTGTATTGATTTATTTTGACCAATTGTAATGGCCGTGTGATTCTAGTTATTAGAATTAGAACGGTTAATTCCGTTATTGATGCATAGGCCTACAACACAGAAGAACATTTATTTTTCCTTAAAATACGTTTTCAACATTTTACTTTTAAAAGGTTACTTGTATGTATTAGAGCAGCGAGTTGTGCATACTCCACTTTCATCTGTCAGTTTACTCCTGAACATATGATGCTCTTGTCTATTTGAAGTGTCCTAATGGTGACTGTACCACAAAGTCCCCTGCCTCGGCCAGTCACATGACAGATTTAACAAGATCTTCGCTCTGAAATTAGCAAAGCATTTAACCTTATCGTAAAGTATGGTAAAGTAAGACGTCCTTTTCAATAGAGCCGGGGATGAAGGTATGGATTAGCTTTCCTGAGCATGACTCTTGTCTACCAACAGCATAAATCCCAGAGGCATCCCAACGAACAGGGATCACAAATGACCTCCCATTTGAAGTTTGTGGACATACAAGGTCTGTAACAGGACTAGGAGTCAAGTTGGATCAAGGTCACTTCAGGGGGCTTGTCATCCTTGTCTAGTCTCATACACTTATTATAACTAAAACTGTTAATCAGATTGGTTAAAACCTGTTATATTAATATACTGTCTGCTTAATGCCAATCCCCCTCTAGCCCCCCTCCTTCTCATCTTAAACAGGAAGTGGATGAACGACGAGGGGATACTTCCTGTTGTTCTTCCTCCTCACCTGTGTATCCTGGGCTGCAGGTGCACCTGTACCTGCCCACCTGGTCCACGCAGGCGGCCCCGTTACCACACGGCCGGGACGCACACTCGTCCACCTCCAGCTGGCAGAGCCGGCCCTGATAGCCGGGCACGCAGAAACACGAGTAGCCGTCGCCACGGCTACGGCAGATGGCACGGTTGTTGCACGGGTTGGGATAGCACGGGTCGTCCGTCCGATTGGCTGGCACACCTGAACACAGGAAGTGTCACATGGCATCATAAAGGGTTTATTGAGCAGGGGCGTCAGTCAAATACTATTTGACTGTTTTTGAGGACTGAAGTTTCTGTCCTAATTGTTTGTTCTTGGTGTGTTAAGTAATCATAACTCTGGTACACACACAGTAGAGCTGTGCACTAGCTCCACGACAGCCATAAACAGTCGATCATTTAGCAGTCAGCCTAGAGGAGATTTGTGCTTTGCATTGTCACACAATGCACCCCTCCCCCCACCCCAAAAAATTGCCTTCTTCCACTCATCCTCTCTGCACAAGGACGCTTACAAACTTAAGAGGCCTCACAAAGAGCATCGCGGCTCGCCTCCATGGCAACCGATACCACGGGCTCCGTCTCTGCGTTCGCTCCGTCGCCATGGCGACCGCACTCAGACAGAAGTCAGTCGTTTGTAGACATTCATCGTCGTCTTCACGTCGTACATTCATACAGTGAATGCTGAGAATGTACAGCGCGCGCTGTCGTTGGTATCGACGGGCTTTGTGTCGACTTGACGGGCTGCCAGCGAGACTTAAAGCTCTTTCTTATGATTGTTTGGGAAGAAACACACTGCCACACATACTAATCAGGGAATCACTTCATTCAATTGAGTTATTCAAACCCAGCTTTCAGTAAGACTATAATGCGTATTCATACCCTGTATCTGACTGACGAGTTGATAATGTATATATACGTACTATGTGTATAATATAATAATACATTTTATTTATATAGCGCTTTTCAAGGTACTCAAAGTCGCTTTACAGAGTCCAGTATTCATTCAGACCCAGTCATACCGCTGGTGCAGAAGCGTGGCTGCCCAATCAGCGCCTACGGCCCCTCCGACCACCACCAACATTCATTCAACATTCATTCAACATCCATTCAACATTCATTCAACATTCAATCACATTCATACGATGCATGTCTTTATGATGTATGTAGGAACTGTTTCGTGGTTCTGCTCCACAACCACTGCAAGTATACACTAGTTATTGATCGAGAATTTCTTTGGCATTACCATTTCATGGATGGTTTCTGTCTCTGCTAAATGTGGTTAAGTTATAGATTAGGGGGGTACATTTCAATCTCGCAGAGAGGATTCACATTTTACCGTGAGAAGCTTAGGAGTGTCTAGACCCCATCCCATCCTGATCCTGGACCCCATCCCACCCTGATCCTGGACCCCATCCCACCCTGATCCTGGACCCCATCCCACCCTGATCCTGGACCCCATCCCACCCTGATCCTGGACCCCATCCCACCCTGATCCTGGACCCCATCCCATCCTGATCCTGGACCTTTCCAGGGGGTGGGGTCGGAGGTTTTGGGGTGTAAGAAACAGCCTGTTGCTTTAACCGCGCGTTCCAATCCCAAGATCGTCCAAGCAGACATCCCTTTCCACAGCATGCTAGGCCTCTTTCATATGCTAATACCCAGTATAGCTCTTTGTCCTGCGCTATCTCTAAAGGGAGGGACGGCCTCTCTATAGCTCACATGTATGAGACCTGACCAGCACTGACGGATGGTCCCTGTGGATACTGCTGCTGGTTGGGTTACTGGTGATAACACAACATGTCGTACATGTTTGTGGGCGTTTAGTGAGTTACTGGGATGCATGTGCACCCTCCCTGCTCCCCTCCAAGGCCCCTACCCCCCATGGGGGCTTACGTTGGCCCCTATTGTCTGATCTGTCTCTTGTCCCTTCCCTGGCTCCTGTGGTCCTTTTAAATCCTGCTTTCAGTTCTGAGTGATGGCAATGATGTCACCACACAATCTTACATAAAGAATTCTAGCCATGCAAGCTAGAATTCGATTTAACTCAATACCCAGACTGTACCTGCCGATATTTTGTTGATATGAAAACGGATAACTGTGTCAGATCAGTGCAGAACATGTTCTACATTCTGCTGGCAAAGTACAGAAAGATTTTATGTAGGAGCATTTTATATCATGAAAAACAGCATAGGCTTGCAAACATACCAGTGATCATTTAACCAACGCACACTCCACCACCATGATATAGTTCAACATTTGATTTATTTTCCAATATTGAAAAGTAGAAAGACAATATAAAGTATTGCAGCTTTATCAAGATGATCACAGTAAAGACTCCCTTGCTGAAAATATTTGAAATGAAAGCATAAACAAATATGTCAAATTAATGTAATTTACTAATCAATGCCTCAAATGGAAATTAGTATTATCATAAACTTGTATTTTGGTTATATTCATATCTGATGAAATTCCATCAAACCTGATGTTGAATACAGTGACAATAAAACTTATGATGAAATATAACACTACTTCAGTTTTCACCACCCCCAAAACAAACGAGAGAACAATTGAACTTACCATCTATCAGTGGGATGAGAAATGTGATGCCTAGTGCACATGAAAATAATCTGAACCAATTAGACGGCGATAGATCCATATTCGTAATGAGAAATCATCCTGGTCGATACGTTTGACTCATATCTGTCCTTGTGCCATGTCCTGTGTGTTGTCAACCGCTGCCGCTGTTCTTGTGATCTCTTCCCAACGCACCAATCGCTGATGGGCGCTGTGTGGGGCGCCAATCGGCTCAACGCTGGTAGGCCTACTGATGATCCTCGCTCAAACGCGATCCTATAAAAGTCAATTGGAAATCGGATTGTGTTCAATAGGTTGAACTTGTTATGGAGAGTTCAATTAGATTAATACCTTCTTGAACCTAACGATTAAAAACGATGAAAGAAGGACGAGGTCTTATTGGATCTGATACAATTATCTCGAGGATTTTCTGTCTTTCAAATTGGTGCAACTTAACTAAGAACTGAATCGACCAATCAAACTCACATAACGTAATGATGGTAAATGTGACAACTACAGTCATTAGTTAAGTCTCAATCTATACATTCAACTCTGAGATGCGTGGCACGTGACTTAAAGACTGGGTTATATAAATTGCACTAAACGTAATAAAAACAGCCTACTTAAACGCGTTTTAACTGATTATTCCATCACTCAGTTATGTCATACAGATATATCTAGTACATCATGACACTTAGTGACATACCTACCACCACACTGTGGGTTTATTTATAAGGATGCTTTTGAATTTCAAGTTAGGTCGCCTCTCTGCCACCTAGCGCCGATTCGCATATCCGCACCCTGTCCGTTTAAACACGTTGGGGATTTCCTATAGGCTGCATATTGTTTACCATGCAGCGATTGGTTCGTCAACTTCCCAGTTTGACATCATTGGCTGAGCCGAGAACTCAGTGAAAATTCAAACTTCGAAATGGTTGAGAGCAGGTTGAATGAGTCAGTAGCATTATCTAGCGACTCTAGGTAGTTTACAAACCTATTTTACGGCATGGCTCAGCCATTACGGATAGGTGATTTTTTGGACTTTAGTCCAATAAAGCCAGAAGACACCACGACATTATTTTGTGACAAAGAAAATACGGGTTCTGTAGAACTACCCGTTTTGAGTCTAGTGCAGTTTTCGAGGGCACCGTTCGTGACATTTGGATCGGTAAAGATAGGTTCTTCGAAATCGGTCGTCCTACGAGTTGAGAATCCGGATTCTGACAATGGAGCTACAGAGGTTACAGTGAATAAGATTCCATCTGCTAAAGGGTTTTCCGTGGACAAAACCACTTTTAACATTCAGGTAAACAAAAGTGTCTATTGTTAGCCTAGGCTACAGTACTGTTCTACAGCTAGTCGACTCAAGCTAGCACTAACATGCGTCATTGATTTGCCTAGAACTTCCTAACGGCTAGGGCTAGGCTATGTTTTGAAAGGTTGAAAAAAGTTTTGGAAAAAATGATTTCGATCAAATGTAAAAAAATATATGTATTATTATTATATACATGTTTAATATTATTATGGTCATTTTATATTTCATATTCTTTAATTGTATTCTTAGGATTAGTGAGACTTTGTACCTTTACTATAGGTAGACCACATATTTAAGTTAAGATTCCTATGTTGAATGTATGCACCTTCCTGCCAAAGTAAATTCCTTGTCTGTGCAAACTTTCATAGCGATTAAAACCCATTCTGATTCTAATTGCAAAAGGAGTGTTTTTTAACTTGCTATTTAGCAGAAAGGTAGCTTATCTTGTTTGTCTTTTTTTTCTTTTCACAGCCTGGAGAAGTATTTGATTTAACTATAACATGGACACCTGGAGAGGAAGGCGGAGTCAGAGAACTCATCATCTTTGTTGCCAATGGCGTCGTCAAACATCAAGCCGTGTTGCTCGGCAGAGCAAATGCACCCAAGAAGAAAAAGGTAACCCAGTGTCTCGTTATTTATATAGTAATAACAAATGTTTCACGTTACCTGTAGCTAACAGGTTCGCTGATGAGGAACTTAACCGTTAGTTAACTAGTTATGTGCCTTTCCATCGTCTGTTTCAGAAGAGTCTGTGGGACTCGATCAAAAACAAGAAGGCGTCCGGTCTCCCGGCGCCCTCCAGAGGCAAGAGAACTCCGGAAGCTTCTCTGAAGAGGAAGGCAGCCAACAAGACCTTTCAGGTGCCTCAGACTCCCCAGTACAGGCGTGGGAAAGCTCGGAGCCCGCTCTCCTCTCTCAACGATGTCCCGGTTAGAGCGAGACCCCTGTCAGGGTTTGGCCACGCCCACATGGAAAAGTTGGAGCTGCAGAGCGTCTGCACCCTCATCAGTACGGGAACATCTCAGCCTCTGGATGAAGTGAACGGAGACGGCGACCTCACAAGTTCCCCCGGTGTTCTCCTGGTGCCGAGGATCAGGATTAGCGATCCCACTAAAACGTCAGCTGTCCTCGGCGGACCCTGTCTTCCCGTCTGAACGTAGAGACATGGCGAGAGTGCTCAACAAGACACTGTCGCCTGTGGGGACGCCAGATAGACTGAAGAACCTGATGCCTCACATCGAGTCGATGCAAATCCCCGTCAGCGTCCCTGTCAGCGCTTTACCAGAGGGTGGTATCAGAGTTCCTACAGTAAAGGATGCGTTGGCGATGATCGACTCTGATCTGACTGCAGCTGTTGCCAGAAGCCCTCCCGACGCATGCTCTAGCTTTGATTTTTCGGACTCATTAGAATCCGGTAACGGAATTGCGGGTTGCGGTTCTGATGGATTGCCCGATAGCCCCAGTGAATCGGACGCTGCACAGCCGAGGCTAACCTTCTTCATCAAGCCGAAATTGGCAGTTGGTCAGGCTGACGACCTAGTTGCTCCTAGAATAGAAGAGGGATGCAACGTCTTTCAAGCCAAGAAGGTTCTTTTTACCTCAGCTACCGTGGTCAAGAGCAGAGTAGCCCCGGAACAGGTAGAGGAAACTCCGGGGGAGAGGAAAATAAAAACGTCAAGACGAAGACTTCTGGAGAAAACCTTGGACATCACAGATGCGGGGAGCCGTTCTGACTCAAGCCCAGGCACCCCGGGTCTTCCCGTCATCGACTCGAACAGTAGTTCAGACAGACAACACAACGTCAGCATCACTAGCTCCTCGCTTGAGGCCATGGACCCTGTAGCTGTAAGCCTGAGTCCTGATCCTGCCCCAGTCTCTTTCTCTCTCAGCCCTCCTCTGCTCAGGGTACCAGTCACCCCCCAACACCACAACAATAACCACCTGGCTCACGGAGCAGCTCTGACCGGCTTCGCTTCAGCACAGCTTCCTGTCCATCAGGATCTGTTTCCTGTCCGATGCCAGAGCCGGTTCGATGTGGTGACACGGGCCAAAAAAAGGAAAAGCGATGAGTTTCTGAAGGATGTCGAGAAAGTGGAGGATATAGAAAAAATAGCGCTGGAGAAACGAAGCAGGAAGTCTACTGCGGTGAAAAGCCAAGATGTGAGGAAAGGTTCTGCTCAGAAACAACCGAGACAAACAGGTCAGTAATAAAGAGACTTTGTTGAAGCAAATCAGAATCAGAATCAGAAAGGGATTTATTGGCCATGAAAGTTTGCACAGTCAAGGAATTTGCTTTGGCAGGAAGGAGCATACAATAAACATATAGTATCCTTAAATTTAAATATGTGGACTGTCTATACTAAATATCTATACTATATAACTATACTATCTATACTAAAGTGGAATTATATTTAAAATAATAAAAATAAATAAATAAATAAAATAAAATAAAATCAAAGCCATGATAACCCCAACGTGTTACACAAGCTGTATTACATCAACTCAATATTGTTGTGTTTTCTCCTTCCTCTCTGCGATCAGTTCTTCTCTTTAGGAGCCAGTCGTGCGATCCAGTTCCTCTCTCTTCTTCTCTTTTGGTAGGAGCCAGGTCTGTGCGATCCAGTTCCTCTTCTTCTTTGGTAGGAGCCAGGTCTGTGACGCCCAGCTCCAAACAGACGTCAAAGTTCCAGAGATACCTTTCAGAGTATGTGACCCACAATGTTTGTTGATCCAATTTATCATACACACACATATATGCATATTAATATATGATACTCATATTTGACTCCTTTTGAATACAGGCACTTCTCTGAAGTCCTTTAGTGCTTCTTCTGTGAGGAAGGCAAAGGTTGTGGCTGTGGCCCAGTCCACACTGACCTTCATCAAGCCTGCACAAACAGGTGAGTGACAAGTCTCTTGTATTGGCTTGTGTTGGTACTGCTTAGTTTAGAGACGTGCAACTAACAACTCTTGTGTCTCGCAGCCATACCAAGGCACCCCATGCCGTTTGCGGCTAAGAACATGTTCTACGATGAGAGGTGGATTGAGAAGCAAGAAAGAGGATTCACTTGGTGGATGAACTACGTACTCACTCCAGATGACTTCAAGGTCAACACAGAGGTTACTAAAGGTAACATGCTTAAGATTGAAAGGGAGTCTTCTGTATTCTGCAATTACAGTAGACTAGCATGTCTTGTCTAGTGTAACGGAGTTAGAACCGTGAAACTCACTCCTCAGGTATGTAATGGGCCACCCGCGTCAACGAATAGCTAGCTTTTCTTTGTCGTAGTTGGTAGTGGTCACGCTTGGCAAGTCGGAGGTTGTGCGCTCGTATCCTGTGAGTGGTGAGCGAGCCTTGTTGGACGGAGCGTGGCTACAGCCGTTACATACCCGCCACACTAGGCTACACATCGCAAAATCAAGTTCAGTCACTCACATCATATATCTTCTCCCCCCCCCGTGTGTGTTTAGTGAATGCCGTCTCTCTGGCGATGGGCAGCGATGACAGGTTTAGTGTGCCCAAGGCCCCCACCAAAGAGGAGATGTCTTTCAGCACGTACACGGCTCGCCGCCGTCTGAACCGTCTTCGTCGCTCCGCCTGCCAGCTCTTCACGTCGGAGGTGATGATCAAAGCGATCCAGAGGCTGGAGCTGGAGGTGGAGGCCAAGAGGCTGCTGGTGCGCGCTGACCGTCACCTCTGGAAGGACATAGGTAAATACGGAGAGGATGATGGAGGTTCATTTTTTAAAACTGTAAAACTGCTTAACGACCGCCGGCAGGCTACGCTTTTATGTCCACGTTTGAAACCACAGCATGAGCTTGAAATGAAGGGTTTGCGCTTCTCGTTTTTTAGGGGAACGTCAAAAAGTCCTAAACTGGCTTCTCTCCTACAACCCTCTCTGGCTCCGGATTGGTCTGGAGGTATGTCTGAGATGTATATATTTATATATATATATAATGTCTCATACCCGCTGTTGTGGTCATTTATTCAATGCTATATTTTAAAATGTTTTTTTAGACGATCTATGGAGAGATGATTCCACTGGAGAGTAACAGTGATGTCATGGGGCTGGCCATGTTTATCTTGAGACGCCTACTCTGGAATCCGGACATTGCTGCACAGTTCAGACATGCTAAAGTCCCCAATCTTTACAAAGACGGTAATTTGCCTCTTGCATACAAAGGATACATTCACATTCTTTTCTTTTATTTCCCCTTATTTGTGGTGTTTCTGTGGATTTGAACCACATCTGGTGTTGGGCAGTGCTTTGTAACCAAGGTGACACGTGTTGTTGCTTTGTAACCAAGGTGACACGTGTTTGTTTCCTGTTTGCTTAGGACACGAGGAGGCCTTGTCTCGTTTCACTCTGAAGAAACTGCTTCTGCTGGTCTGCTTTCTGGACAAGGCTAAGGAGTCCCGGATGATCGAGCATGACCCCTGTCTGTTCTGCAAGGATGCAGAGTTCAAAGTAGGCAGATACCGAGCTGAACTTGATCAAAAGACAATACGTATACACACACACAAACACACACACACACACACACACACACAAAGGGAGAGAATCAGATCAAATGTATATCTCGTGGGTGTGTTCTTTAGTTGTTCCATGCTGTGTTATAGTTCATAACCCTGCAACCACCCATCAAAGATGTTTGTAGATGCTGTTCTTAGTTTTCTCTGTGTTCATTTATAGACGAGCAAGGATGTACTCCTGGCCTTCTCCAGGGACTTCCTGAGTGGGGAGGGGATCCTGCCTCGACACATGGGGTACCTGGGCTTCCCCGTCTCCCACACACAGACCCCCCTGGACGAATTCAACTTTGCCGTCAAGAACTTGGCAACCGACTTGAAATGTGGAATCCGGCTAGTGTAAGTGGTCTTCCCTTCGCGTACTGCAGTTCAGTCCGTCTCGCGTGAGTGTTTCCTCATTCGTGTGTTTTTTTCCTTTTAGACGAGTGATGGAGCTGTTCACCCAGGACTGGACTCTGTCCCAGAAGCTGAGGATGCCTGCTATCAGCCGCCTGCAGAAGGTCCACAACGTAGACATAGCCTTCCAGGTGTTGAAAGCTAAAGGCGTCTCTCTCAATGACAATGGTAAGTTTAGGGCGGCGGCGGTATTTTACAGTACTTGGATCTGTGCGGAGGGAGAAGTATTTTTAAATTTGATACAACTTCGAGGTGTTTCCTTCTTTCAGATGCTGTGATTAGTTCCAGGGATGTTGTGGATGGACACCGGGAGAAAACGCTGAGCCTTCTGTGGAAGATTATCTTTGCTTTCCAGGTTTGTTTGCTGCCTGGTGTCAGTCAGGGTTACTGAGGTTTTGGGGAGGAGAGTGTGGTTTCAATCAGAATCTGATTTCTTGCCAAGTAAGGCTTAAGTTTAAACATACGAGGAATTCACTTTGGTAGGTTGGTGCATAACAATAAACATAGTAAGTAGATAAGACAAGTACTGAAATATATTTTAAAAACAAATGTACAATACGAGAACAATTTTAATAATAAAGAATACCGCTTTTTTTAGGTGGAGGTTCTTCTGGATGAGGAGAAACTGAGGGAGGAGGTCGGTTTTCTGAAACGCGCCTGGAGTGTCAAGCAGAAACTGGCATCATTAAAGGCTGACAAGGTTGTAGAGCAGACCGTTTCCAAGGCTGGTTCACCGTTCAAGCACAGCAGCCAGAAGATCACTTTACTGATGGACTGGGTCAATGCCGTCTGCGACTTCTACAACTTGAAGGCAAGTTAGCCAAGTAAAATACTGCTATCACGATTTTGTATTGTTATACAATATCATAAACAGAATATTGTAAATGTGTATTAACAATATTGTAATTATTTTGAGTTATATTTCATATAAAGCGAGAAAGCTTAGAAAAAAAACTAGACAACTCTGTTAAATCTGTCACCAAAACTTGCAGGTGGAGAACTTTTCTGTGTCTTTTTCGGATGGTCGGGCGCTTTGCTACCTCATCCACCACTATCATCCCAGCGAGCTGCCCCTCGACAGGGTCTCTCAGAGCACCACTCAGACCGTCGAGTGTTCTTCACGAGGACGGCTGGAGCTCAACTGCTCATCCAGCGACTCAGACAATTCTTTTGACACCTGTCCCACAACGCAGAACGGTAATGGTTTGACTCGACATTTTACACTTTCGGTTGATCCCTATGCACATAAACTATTGCGATTGCCTGAAGTGATGATGTGAAGTGTTTAAACTGATAAGTTGTTGTATTCCTCACGTTAGTCCCAGAGTCGCCCGTGTTGGAATTTAAAGAACTTCTGGATAATGAGAAGAGTAACTTCCGATTGGTCAACGCTGCAGTGTCTTTCCTTGGGGGCGTTCCAGCAATGATCAACCCAGCTGACATGTCCAACACGATACCCAATGAGAAGGTTAGAAAAGCAAACCAACTCCCTGAATGCGTTTGTGTCCACATGGATGATTAGGCCGATTCAGGAACGTTGCACTGTTGGTGTTTGTGATGTTTTTGTAACCTTGTCGCCGTGCTCCAGGTGGTGATGTCCTACCTGTCCTTCCTCTGTGCCCGTCTCCTGGACCTCAGGAACGAGACACGAGCGGCTCGCGTCATTCAGGGTGCTTGGAGAAAACACAAACTGAGGAAGGATCTGGAAACGTACCAGGTTTGTTTTACACTGCATGTACACCCTCCCTGCTCCCCTCCAAGGCCCTACCCCCCCCTGTCTTGTGAAGAACCGATGGATGACGTACTGAACGTTTCCCCCTCGCAGGAAAGAAACGTAGCGGCTGCGAAGATTCAGGTGCACGTACGGAACTTCCTCGATAGACTGAGGGTGAGGAAACAGACCCGTGCAGCGGTGAGCATCCAGGCTGCTTGGAGGGGCTACGCTGCCCGGAACACGGCCACGCTGATGAGGAAGGCAAACCTCTGGGTGCTACAGAACGCTTCGGCCACAGCTATTCAAGTACGTTCATGTTTCTGTCAACAGACTCGCATCACTACAGCCCGACCGATATATCGGTTAGGCATTTTTCAAACTATCGGTATTTATAATGGCCGATAAATGAATATTAAATTGTTTTTTTATAATTGTGTTTTTGTTCAAAGGACTTCATTTTTATACATTTTATTTATCAGAAACTGCATTATCATACATTATTTTAGTGAGGAAATAATAACAGGAGTCAGATGGCTAAGCAGCTAGGGAATCGGGCTATTAATCAAAGGGTTGCTGGTTCGATTCCCGTCCGTGTCAAATGACGTTGTGTCCTTGGGCAAGGCATTTAACCCTACTTGCCTCTGTGAATGTCCCTGCACATAGTCGCTCTGGATAAGAACTTCTGCTAAAAGTTACTAAATGTGTACTACAAATAACTACTGTTAGGGAAATCAGTTAGTTTTGTTATGCGTTTCTGGATTTTTTTTATAATTTTTTATATTGGCCGATATCGGCATATCAGATTTTTAAATCAACAAATATTTGTATCGGTATCGGCCTTAAAAATCCTTTATCGGTCGGGCTCTACGCCACACATGCCGGTATGTAGTATTCTTCTTTGTACAATGCACTCATTGGAATTTTTCTGATCTTACAGGCCGAATGGAGGAGGTATATCGCCAGGAAAAACTACCAGTCTTTAAGATCCCAGGTGATAGTGCTGCAGGCCTGTTGGCGGATGAAGAGAGCGCTTTCTGACTACAGAACGATGCGGTGGGCAGCGACAGTGATCCAGAAACGCACGAGGGCTCGAAACACCGGAAGAAAGGAGCGTGAAAACTATCTTGCACTGAGATCGGCAGCCGTCAAAATCCAGAGAAGTTACCGGAACTGGACGAGTCGAAAGTTCCAGATGAAAAACCACGCCGCCTCTGTGATTCAAGCCGCTTTTCGGAAATGGCGCAGCGCCAAAACAGCCCGAAGAAACGCTGCCGCCTTGAAGATTCAGTCTTGGTTCAGGATGCACACGTGTCATCATCGCTACGTGTCCGTAAGGCTGAGTGCTGTTCTCATTCAGACCTGGTACAGAAGCCACCAGGAGAGGCGCCGGTTGCAGGTGTTGAAACAGAAAAACCATGCGGCCACCGTCATCCAGAGTGCGTTCAAGGCTAGCGTGGTCAGGAGACGGATGGAAGGGATGAGACGGGCCGCGGTCGTCATCCAGCGCAGGTTCAGGACCTCGCTGCTCAGAGACGAGGAGAAACAGAAGTTTCTGGCGATGAAGTGCGCGGCCGTAACGATACAGGCGATGTATCGCGGGCACGTTGCTCGAAGGATGATGAAGGCGAGGAATCGAGCGGCAACTGTGATCCAAGCAAACTTCCGGAAGTTGATGGCCCTTCGGAGATTCACCGTTTTAAAAAGATCAGTGGTTGCTATCCAGCAGCAATATAGAGCCAAGTTGTTGGGAACTAAATCAAGAAGGAGTTACGACGAGCTCAGATGTTCCGTACTGAAAATACAAGCTGTCTGGCGAGGGAGGGCCGAAAGGAAGAGGATTGAGCAACTTCATAAGTGTGCCACCGTACTTCAAGCGAATTACCGTAGGCATGCCGTGCAGTCACGTTTCAGGGCAAGAAAGGAGGCTGCTTTGCTGATACAACGCCAGTTCAGAGCTCTCAAAGCAGGAAGGGAAGAGAGATCGGAGTACCTTCAGGTTAAGAAAGCTGTCATCTCTCTCCAGGCGGGACTCCGTGGTATGAAAGTAAGAACAGAACTGAAGAAAAAACACCAGGCAGCAACACTCATTCAATCATGGGTGAGAGCTTTTATTTGTAAGAGGCGTTATTTGCTGCTGCAGAGTGCAGCTATAATCCTTCAGAGTCGCTATAGGGCTCACTTGGCGTGCAGGTCGCAACATCAGCAGTACGGTCGGCTGAAGCGAGCCGCCCTGAAGCTCCAGGCCGCTTATCGAGGATCCAGAGTCAGAAGAGACCTAAGAACGAGGCATAGAGCCGCAACTGTCCTCCAGGCTCACTGTAGGATGTACAAGGTGCGGGTTTCTTACCTCGCCACAAAGTGTGCCGCCATCATCATCCAGGAGCGCTACAGGGCCAACAGGCTACGAGACGACCAGGTGTGGCTGTACGGAAGGATGAGGTCTGCGGCTGTGAAGATCCAGTCAGTCTACCGTGGCCACAGGGTCAGGACGGCCGTTTCCGAGATGCACACGAAGGCCGTTGTCATCCAGAGGTGGTTCCTCGCTCGCATGGAAAGGAAACGCTTCCTTGCAGTCAGGACGGCAGCTGTACTCTGTCAGCAGAGATACAGAGCCGTTGCCATTGGACAGAAAGAACGGAAGGAGTATCTTTGGAAGCGAAGGGCTGCGATCACTCTGCAGGCGGCCTACAGGGGGAGGAGAGACCGGCAGAGGTTGCGGACTGAACGCATGGCTGCCATAACTATTCAATCACATGTACGAATGCACCTGACTAGGACACATTACAAGAGGATGCTGTGGGCTGTCAGTACAATGCAAGTCAGATACAGAGCCAAAAAGCTGGTGGAAAGAGAAATGCTTTCTCTGAATGCGAAGAAAAAAGCGATAATTGTCTTGCAGTCTGCATTCCGTGGAATAATAACCAGACGTGCTGTAAAATGGTTGCACGAATCGGCCAGAGTCATCCAATCATGCTATAGGGCCCATGTGGAGCGCAAGCGGTATCTTGCCTTGAGGTCTTCTGTTCTGGTCATACAGCGACAGTACAGGGCCACCCTGGCAGCTAAACTTCAGAGGCAACAGTACCTGAACATGCTGCGTGCTGCAGTCATCCTACAGGCTACATACAGAGGTCAGCTTGCTAGGAGAGAGATCGGGTTTCAGCATCAAGCTGCGACCACGATCCAGGCTGCTTTCAGAAGACACCGAGCACATGTCAAGTTCCAGGCCATGCGATTGTCCGCCATCCTCCTCCAGAGACACTTCAGGTTGTGTGTTCAAGGGAGGCTAGACAGGGACAGGTTCCTGAAGATTCGAGGTTCTGCCGTTGTCATCCAGGCAGCTTTCAGAGGGCTACGTGTCCGAAGTCAAGTCGCCAAGATGCATCGAGCCGCTACTGTCATTCAGGCTAACTACAGGATGAACAAGCAGCAGGATGCTTTCAGAAGGCAGCGCTGGGCGGTCACCATCCTTCAGCAGAGGTTCAGAGCTCAGAGGCAGCGAAGTGTCCAACTGAAGGAATACCAGCAAATGAGAAGTGCTGTCATCATGTTACAGGCAGCTTTCCGTGGCATGCGGTCCAGGCAAAGTGTCCAGTACAGGCATGAAGCAGCCAGAGTCATCCAATCATGCTATAGGGCCCATGTGGAGCGCAAGCGGTTTCTTGCCTTGAGGTCTTCTGTTCAGGTCATCCAGCGACAGTACAGGGCCACCCTGGCAGCTAAACTTCAGAGGCAACAGTACCTGAACATGCTGCGTGCTGTAGTCATCCTACAGGCTACATACAGAGGTCAGCTTGCTAGGAGAGAGATCGGGTTTCAGCATCAAGCTGCGACCACGATCCAGGCTGCTTTCAGAAGACACAGAGCACATGTCAAGTTCCAGGCCATGCGATTGTCCGCCATCCTCCTCCAGAGACACTTCAGGTTGTGTGTTCAAGGGAAGCTAGACAGGGACAGGTTCCTGAAGATTCGAGGTTCTGCCGTTGTCATCCAGGCAGCTTTCAGGGGGCTACGTGTCCGAAGTCAAGTCGCCAAGATGCATCGAGCCGCTACTGTCATTCAGGCTAACTACAGGATGAAGAAGCAGCAGGATGCTTTCAGAAGGCTGCGCTGGGCGGTCACCATCCTTCAGCAGAGGTTCAGAGCTCAGAGACAGCGAAGTTTCCAACTGAAGGAATACCAGCAAATGAGAAGTGCTGTCATCATGTTACAGGCAGCTTTCCGTGGCATGCGGTCCAGGCAAAGTGTCCAGTACAGGCATGAAGCAGCCAGAGTCATCCAATCATGCTATATGGCCCATGTGGAGCGCAAGCGGTATCTTGCCTTGAGGTCTTCTGTTCTGGTCATCCAGCGACAGTACAGGGCCACCCTGGCAGCTAAACTTCAGAGGCAACAGTACCTGAACATGCTGCGTGCTGCAGTCATCCTACAGGCTACATACAGAGGTCAGCTTGCTAGGAGAGAGATCGGGTTTCAGCATCAAGCTGCGACCACGATCCAGGCTGCTTTCAGAAGACACAGAGCACATGTCAAGTTCCAGGCCATGCGATTGTCCGCCATCCTCCTCCAGAGACACTTCAGGTTGTGTGTTCAAGGGAGGCTAGACAGGGACAGGTTCCTGAAGATTCGAGGTTCTGCAGTTGTAATCCAGGCAGCTTTCAGGGGGCTACGTGTCCGAAGTCAAGTCGCCAAGATGCATCGAGCCGCTACTGTCATTCAGGCTAACTACAGGATGAAGAAGCAGCAGGATGCTTTCAGAAAGCAGCGCTGGGCGGTCACCATCCTTCAGCAGAGGTTCAGAGCTCAGAGACAGAGGCGCGTGCAGGTGGAGAAATATCTGCAGATCAGAAGTGCTGTGACTCGCATTCAGGCGTCATTCAGGGGGATGCAAGCGAGGCGCCTGGCGACGCGGGCGAAAGCAGCCAGGAAGATTCAGGCGTTCCTGCGAATGAGTGTCAGGCGTCGACGGTTCCTGAAGGAAAGAGCCGCGTCCGTGGTGATTCAGTCAGCCTTCAGAAGACATCGGGCCAGAGCACGTTACACCGCCATGCTGGCGTCCGCCATCGCGGTCCAGAGATGGTACAGGTCTTGCAGGCTGGGCCGCAAAGTCCGGCTGGACTACATGGCTGTCAGAGGAGCAGCGGTGACCATCCAGGCAGCATGGAGAGGCCACAGAGAAAGACAAAGCCAGCTTGTGGTATGACGACCGCTGACAAACATACACACAGTTGTACCTTTAGTTACGAGTAAGAGTCTCGGGCGAAATGAGAACAGATCGATTCCAGAGTAGTAAAAACATGGTCGTCATTGACCGACACAAACACGTCTGCCTTCTCGCTTCTCCTCCCGTAGGTCCAGAAGGCTGCTCTGTGCATCCAGAAGGTGTATCGCGGCTGGATCCAGAGAAGGGCGTATCAGAGGCTGAGAGAGGCCGCGGTGGTCTTACAGACGAGGTTCAGGGCCGCACAGCTGGCCAGGAGAGAGAGGGAGGACTTCTCCCGAGTGAGACAGTCCACCGTGACTCTGCAGAGACACTGGCGTAGCTGGATGGCCAACCGACGGGTAACTACTCTTTTTACTACACGTTTCATGTTCTGACGCTGTTGCTAACCCTTACAGCACGTGTACAGACCATCTGAATCTTTTCGGGGGTCCAGTGGAAAAGTGGTTGATTTGATTGAGTGGTTGATTTGATTTTACCAATCGATTTCGCCAACTGGGGGAATCGAACCAGCAACCTTCTGATTACCAGCCCGAATCCCTAACCGCTCAGCCACTTGACTCCCTGGTTCCTCCCCTGGTGTGTTCCAGGTGCTGGCGGCGGCTACTGCAGGAAGGAGGCTGCGCTTCACTGCAGCCGTGTTCCATCACCTCTGTGCCATCAGGATCCAGAAGGCCCTCAGGGCTCACTGGGCTCTGCAGTCAGCCAGGAGACAGATCCACTCAGTCGTACGCATACAGGTACAGATCCACTCAGTCGTACGCATACAGGTACTCTCACCCTGCACCTGAAATGTCAGCCTGGACTGCTATAGATGTGCTTGATGGCCGTCGATTGTTGTTGTTGTTGTGGTAGGCCTGGTGGAGGTCGAAGTGTTGAGCGTGTGTTAAGTCAGTGGTGGCCTGTTTCTCCCCCCCAGCGGTGGGTACGAGCCTGGCAGCAGCGAAGGCGGTTCATGGAGGAGAGGAGGAAGGTGATGACGGCTCAGAGAGCGGCCAGGGAGTGGTTAGCCCGCCGCCATCAAGCCGCCCACGTCCTGCAGCAGCACGCCAGGAAGTTCCTGCTGCTGAGACGACAACAGAGGGTGGAGCGAGGCATCATCAAGGCCCAGGTGTGTGTCTGTTTGTGTGTGTTTGTTTGTGGGAAGAAGGGATCATCAAGGCCCAGGTACTGGTGGTGTGCGTGTGTTAGTGGGAGTAGGCTCTAGTGTAAATACAGAATCCAGACACGAATTGAGAAAACCACAAAAAAGCTGGGAATATAATGTACTTATTGGGTGTGCCACGTCGTGGCGCATCCTTTGTTATCTCACATATATATTTATTATTATTATTTATTTTTGCCCCCCTACTCCTCGGTCAATATTTGGACTACATAGACAAACTACGTGTCAAAAGTTTCGTCTGGCTAGCGATTGATATGCTATTACTTTTATGTACGTTCCGTTGCACAGTTTAGGACCATACAACGTTTTTGTGGCATAAAGTTGATTTTGTCGGCAAAGGGTAGACTACTCAGTTATAATAGCCTACGTCACAGCGTCGGCACATGTTAGCAACGACGCATTAGATACGACATGCATAGAAGACTGTTGCAGCACAGCAAGGATCGTATCGTGCCCCCCCCTAGCATCCGTCAATATTTTGATTACTTATAAAAAGGTCATGTCAAAAGTTGGTAGCCATTGAGTTGCTTGTCTTTTTATTTACCTGGCTAACTTGCTAGCCACAGTCACTGACGCTACTCACGTCACGAAACACGCGTGACTACCTCTAGCCTAACATTAGTTTAGCAGCTTGTTAACTTCTGGGAGATAGCTATAGGCTAACTATAGCTTTAACGATACTGCAAGGCAGCTGCAGAAACGCCACAAGCAAAGAGGCCAGGGTGATAACTATTTACTAATGTTACTTTCTGATATGAAACACAATTGTTAAGTGTAATGTACAATATAAGCTAATATTATTGAGGAACTACATCGACTTTCGGAAACGGTAGTCTACTATTTCACTGAAGCATTAGCATCATGACATTAGCCTATGTTGCCCGGGCAACACATACTACAGCGGTCTAGGCTGCATCTGTTTTCAATCGTTAAAATAAACATTACTCACAAATACATTTTCGTTGTACGATTTATTA
This sequence comes from Mallotus villosus, assembly GCA_903064625.1. Taxonomy (NCBI): domain Eukaryota; kingdom Metazoa; phylum Chordata; class Actinopteri; order Osmeriformes; family Salangidae; genus Mallotus; species Mallotus villosus. The sequence continues at coordinate 70,284 of CAEFZP010002799.1, read as the reverse complement.
TGACATTAGATTACAAGTAAACGATTTGTTGGTGAAATAATCATTACCTGTGATTTCAAACCAGTACTGCAACGCTGTAGCCTACGCGAGACACTGTGTAGCTAACAAAAACATCCACAGCTGTTTACAGTAGGAAGTCAAACGGCGACAGAACATGTTCGGCACTCCCTTAAATTAAAAGTATTTCAATAGGTGAAACTGTCTGACTACTAACCCGAACTTCATTGACACAGCCTAAACTTGTCAATCTGTTCATGAAAGCAATATTTAATTTCAGCCTAAACCGTACAACGGAAAGTTCAACCGACGATCGCCACCAAGACGAACACTGTAGTATACAATTTACCGGGGCAGCTTCTCCACAAAGGGCTATATCGCATTTTGCGTTGTTACTGACAACGATCGCTATTGAGCTTTTTATGCATGAGCGATTTTCCACTAAATAAATGTCAAGCGTATTTACGTTTTTGCGGGCATGTCATAAGTTAGCAGACATAGAGCTACTGTTTGAATCGCGATTCCATCAGAAATATTTCCAGTGATAACGTTGTTACAGTAGCTTCTTTCCAAGGGTGTTCTTAATGAATTATTATGCAATAGACTATGAGTAGGCTAAATGCTTGAAAATATGCAGGCACACCCTCACAATTTCCCCAGAAATTGTATGCTCTCTAGTTTAATATTGTTATGAATGTATTTATCCGTAACAATGACTGGGAATATAGCTTGTCCTCTCTGGTCTCCCTCCTGACCTGAGGAGACTTCACACGTTCTGGATCGTCGCTTTTTGTTGAAGTGCCGACAGTCTGGTTCAACCCGTTTCCTCCTCCTCTTACCCTAGGCGTTGTGGCGAGGACACGCCTCCAGGAAGCTCCACGACCACCCCAGAGTTGTGGCCGTGAGGCATCGCCTCAGGCAGGTCTCAGACGTCGCACAGGAGGGAGACAGGTTGTGTCACAGGACCTCCACGGCCATAGACCACCTGCTGCAATACAAACACTTCTCCGACATCCTGTCAGCCCTGAAAAACCTGGGTGAGTTCTAACACGTCAAATCTTATTTTAGCTCTTTTTACAAGGAATGTCACAGAGGTCTTCACAGTCAAGTATTATGCTCACAATGTTCCTCTGTTTGCCTGAAGTTAATAAGTTAATTGTACTACCAACCAGTGCATTCACTTGTATTGATAGAAGCATATTCTCTACCATTTTCTTTCCTTAAGCACAAAGAAACAGCACTTGAATGGGAGTAGTTGAGGGGCCTGATTGTGTGTGGAGTAGTGTGGTTAACAGCTCCCTTCATCATGCCTGTCTGTAGAGCTGGCCACCAGGCTGTCGCCAGAGTGCTGTGAGATGCTGGTGGAGAGTGGAGCCACCCTGGTCATCTTCACCCTCATCAGGAGCTGCAACAGAAGCATTCCCTGTATGGAGGTCATCTCCTACGCCATCCAGGTCCTCCTTAACCTCTCCAAGGTAATGTGCTTCCCTGGGCCATGCTGTCTGTGATTCTGTGTATGTGGAGGGAACGCAGCCCAGATGTAGCATGGCCGGCCTGTTAGCCCAGCAGGGGGCAAGGAGGCAACATCCTAACATATTATCCCCCCCTCCCCCAGTACCATAAGACCGTTGAGGCTGTTTACGCGGTGGAGAACTCTGTGAATACCCTGCTGGACCTGCTGCAGATCTACCGTGAGAAGGCTGGAGACAAGGTGGCAGAGAAGGGGGGCAGCGTCTTCACCAAGGCCTGTTTCCTCCTGGCCCTGCTGCTGCAGGACCCGCGCAGAGCCATGGTAAGGTCCACCTGGCAGGAGACCATTCTGGCGTCTGTCGACATGACGCCTTAGGCCGTGTTCACCCTTGACTTCTTTTGTTAGAAAAAAGCGCTGCCTTCAGCGCATTTTGAGCGCTTTCAGCGCGAGAATTCTGTAACCGAACGGGAATCAAACATTACAGAATCAATGACAGCTAGAGCTAGAGTTAGCTAGTGCTACTATGGCGAATAAAATGCAATTACTTGCTTTAGCATTGGCTTTTGAGGAGCCATAGCCTGGTAACTAAGATAGAAGGTTACTAGGGAAGGTTACACACGTACCCTACTCTCCTCGTCCTGATTGGTCAGTTATCAGAAAGGCCCTTGACGTCACCCAGTGCTTTTCTGAAAAGTTGAGAAATTTGAACTCAAAAGGCGTCGGGCGCATTGCCTTTTTAGAAGTTTTTTTAAAAGTCAGCCGCTTTTTTCCTTTTCCCATAGGGTTGCATGTAAAAAGGCGCTGAAGGCAGCGTTAAAAAAAGTCAAGTGTGAACACGGCCTTGCATGACAATAGTTTCAGAAGGTTGAAAAAAAAATATTTTGGAAAAAAGCTTAGAAAAGTTTATATGAAAATAAGTTTAAGAAGTTTTTTTGGGGGGAAAAAAATATAGGTTTTGGAAAAAATATAGGTTTTAAATATATTTTCTTCAAAAGGTTTCGCTAGGTTGGAAATTGTTTTGCATCATTGATGAGTACTCGATGAGCTGACAAAATGGTGGTGCCCCTAGAGACTGTCTAAACAAATTATAAATTCTGTTTTTCAGGAGGTGAGAAAGCTGCCCAAGGCTTTAGAAAGGATTCAAAGGATCTACTCCCTCACGGCAAAAAAATCCAAGATGGATGCTCGGAGGGAGAGGCAGAAAACTAATGCTTCAAGGTATTGCAGTCTACTCAACATAATAACACCTCAAAAACACAAACCAGTGGCTAAGTGTGCCCACGGTGCATCTTAGTTGTGCCCGGGAGCAGATTTGGGCAAACTTCACTTACAAATTGACTGCACAGTATGCGTACACACGCACAATAATTTACTCTTTTTTTTGTTGCATCTCTCCTTTCTGTAGATTTGCTCCAGACTGGGTTCTGAGAAAGGACAAGCTGAAAGATCTGGTAGACCCACTTAGAGCAATACAAATGGTAGCAGACACTTTTGTAATGAAGGCATGATTGTTTAGTGTTTTTTTATATACTTGTATAAATGTTTTTTTTTACTATTTGAAAATTTCGGATACAATGCTGTTTTAAAAATAAAACAGTTGGTGTACATATACATCTTGTTTATTTTCTGTTAGCTTTGGAATAATTACTTTTTTACTTTTGAGGTGTGTGTGTGGTAAGAACCATCCCTACGCAACTGTAAACTCCCAACCCCAAATGGTTTTACAGGTGGCAATCATATCTCCTTCTCAAAAAGCCATATGGGTCAAACAGTTTGTCCATGTTTATTCATCAAGTTAAAATATGTAGGCCTACTACTCACAACTATGTAAAAAACATTTGTCATGCCTCACGAAATTTCAGAAATGACTTAAAGCTAAAACAAGTACAGGTATTTCATAATACATGAACGATTAGGATAGACTCACATTTATGCTCACTGCAGTAGGCTTGGGATTTGACATCACACTAATTTAGGTGAGACAGGTAAGCTATTACATTTGGGTTACAATGAAGCAGTTGCACAACTAAAAAGGTTACTCGTGGCTTGCATTTAATTTGGGTCCCTTGCAAGGACTGCGCATCTATTGCTCATTTTGTGGATCGATTTGTTGGATTTTAGATCCGGGGTCGGTGGCTGGTGTCCCAGGGTTTTCAGTTGCTGAAGTAAAAGCATGAAAATCAGAAGACCATTCTGTAGTTCACAAAGACCAATCTTAACATTCCTGTCGTCATACTAAACAAACTCTCAAACTATAATTTTTTCAATTTCATATATATTTTTTCTCATGAAAATATTGAGCTAACAAAAAACCTAGCAGCCGATTACAAATAATAGGCTACAGCATTAACAGATGTATGCTTTGTAACTTACGTTCTGTTTTTTTTTCGCATGTTGGCGAGTAGTTCCACTTTCCACGCGTACATTCAATTACTTTATTTCCTATTAATTCATAAGACTTGCGACATGCAAATTCTACTGTGGATCCGTCCGCATATTCGCTCTGAAATGCTTTCAGAACCACGGCGTTTTCCACCTTCAGCGGGACGTTGCACGTTGTCTCTAAAATAAGCGAGTAAAAAATTAAAGTTACTCATTTAAATGTAGTCTTATCGTCTGCCTGTCAGAATCATATAACAAGTCTGAAATGTGACTTCTCATGTGCAATGTTTTATTCTTGATTTCCCTACTGGATTTCCCGACTGGGTCAAGGAGCCCAACATTTCACGTCTTTACAAACCAATTAACATTTTAGTCCCTGTAAAGTGATTATGAAATGTGTTCTTAGTTGTCACACCACTGAAACATGTTAGGACAACTAACCTCCCAGCCAACGTTAGATGATTAAAAAAAAAGTAGGCTAATTTAAAATAAGTGACGAATCTTGATAATATAAGCAGTTTTCTCAGATCTTAAACGCTGGGGGTGTGTCCCCTGAAACTATGCTCACTCGCGGGAAAAATGACTCAACTGTCAAATACGACTACAACAAAAATGGATGCTTCCCTCTATACATTTTAGCCTCTAGAGCCAGAATCCAAATCTAGAAGACATTGACCGAGAATCCTTCTCTGTCTGCAACAGAATGGTAAAAGGGTCCTTTCCCTAAATTCTTGCATCCCCCCCCCAAAAAGAAAACACTAACATTTTGACAAACTAAGTCTAACTCCACAATTCAGTACTACATAGTTCAGTCTTTGTAACGTGTTTAAGCAATACATTTTTTATATTTTTAATGTCTTTTTAAAACTCGGAATTCACTTTACAGGGACTGTAATACAATTAAATTCAAGCAAATTTCCCAGAAACATTAAAATTCCACAAGTACTTACGTGTACAATTGTGCGGTGGTGTTTCCCAGATTCCATCCTTACATTCAAGAGAAAACTCCTCAGGGGTGTATCCCTCTTGACACTGAATCTTTACGATGCCATTAAAGCCGTCCTGTTCCACCTTACTTATCGCGTGCGGTATTTCAGGTGTGTGACATCTAGATTTTTCTAGAAATAGAGCATTGATATTGTTAGTGTGTAAACTCAATCTGTTATAACTCAGTTAAACCACTCTGTCTCTGGGATGACTTCTCTCCCACCCCAGAGTTCGATCAAGGCCCCCCCCCCTGACACATGCAACCAACCATCTTTCATGAACTGCTTTCACCAGCTACACCAACGTGTCCCTGCCCGTTGAGAGAGAGAACCACTTTCGCTGATTCAATTGAATCAGTCGTTCTGAACGGTATTTATACTGGGTGAGTTTAGTCGATTCTACTTGGTTACATGTCACCCTTTTTTTTTCCTCCATTCGTTTACCATACAGTTCACCAAACCCACCAGTAACTGGATATATTTGACTACTTACCGATGCAGGGTTTAAGTCCTGTCAGGACTCCCTCCTTACATTCCACTTCATCCCACCAGTGCCCATGTGGTAGCTTGTACCCATTATTGCAGGCATAATATAAGTTAGATTCTTTCTTCACCACAAATCCATTTTCCACATCAGAGTTACATATTTCAGTTCCTGATAAACACACAGAATGTCAGATCCCATGGTACAACACAAGTTAAGTTAAAGGTAGCTTTAGTCTACATACGCAAACTCATCTCAACCGTGTTGTGCATTTTTTAATATCATTTGGATCACATCTCTTAATCTCTGAAATAAATCATAAAATACTTTTCAAGAAACATCGACAAACACAGCTAGGGTTAGCTGATCTGACGACGGTAATTAACAAGAAAAACCAACGCAAAATACCTTTACATCGAGGAGGAATGGAGGACCAGCCGGTCTCAGTGCACCGGGCCTGGTTATTGCCTTCTAACTTATAACCGTCATCACAGGAAAATTTCACACTGGCCTGAAACCTGTACCACTGTGCATTAGCCCTTGGCTGTATTTTTAAATGAGGGACAGTTGGTATAGGGCATGTTATCTCTGGAATAAGATAACATAGGGTTAGATAACATGCGTATTTACTGTGTAACATACAGAACAGAAGGGTGTCCATTCACAGGGGCAGTGGTGGGAGGGAGGGAGGGAGGGAGGGAGGGAGGGATGTGTTAGTCACACCACTGAAACATGTTCAGCTAACTAACCACCCGGCCAAAGTTGGATGATTATCTTTCAAATGAAAACGCATGAATCTGGTGCACTTTGAGAGCAAATTTAAGAGGCTAGATCTATATAGAATCTGTGCTCTTGTAAACAATGTCATGTTCTTTTCACCATAAATGTTTGTATAGCTTTGGTTCCAGAGCCCGTTGGAAAGCACCGGTAAAATGCTGTGTGCGCCACGGCCATGAATCACCTAGGTTACCCATTTTGGTTCCAAAAAGGTGAGTCTCACCTAAAGGTGTGGACCTTGCATGCCTGTAAATAAATCCCTATTTCACTGGATAACAATTAATACATTTATGTATTTTTATGTAGCCTGGGTGCCAGCCGAACTTAGCCCCGCCCACACAAAAATGTGGTCGGTAAGTTAGGTCTGGGGTCGCTCGATTGGGTAAAAACTGCCCGAACAAGAGCTGTTCGGACAAATCAAATTGTCAGGGCAGGCTTTATACGAGGATGGACAGATGATCAACGGTAACGTAATCAACCATGTCATCAAAGAGTGCTTGGGTTGAATTTGTTTTCAACAAACAACATACTACGTTGCTCTGATTGGTTGTAGGTCTATCCAATTGAGCAAAGAGGCTTTTTTTTATGGGTTCGGTTGAAACACGCCCCATACTCACAGCCCAATGGAGCGGTATCAGACTCATATTCTGACTGGAATTATGAGTATGACAACGTCAGGCAAATTTTAATGCAAAATATTGAATGAATGAAAAGACTAAGGATGTCTCTTTCTTCATTAACTACCAGCATCAAATGATGATAAACAATAATATATATATTTTAATTATTTGTATTTCTAGGGGTTCTGAGATTACATTTAAAAAGGGTCTAAAATCTCCACTGCCTAGACTTGTTGTTCTGAGCTGGTGTTTTCAGTGACTCTGAAAGAAATCATAAAATACGTTTCAAGAAACATCTACAAACACAGCCAGGGTTAGCTGATCTGACGACGGTAAAAAAAGAACTAACGCAAAACAGGCTTACCTTTACATGTTGGAATCGAGGACCAGCCAGTCTCAGTGCACCGGGCCTGGTTATTGCCTTCTAACTTATAACCGTCATCACAGGAAAATTTCACACTGTCCTGAAACCTGTACCACTGTGCATTAGCCCTTGGCTGTATTTTTAAATGAGGGACAGTTGGTATAGGGCATGTTATCTCTGGAATAAGATAACATAGGGTTAGATAACATGCGTATTTACTGTGTAACATACAGAACAGAAGGGTGTCCATTCACAGGGGCAGTGGTGGGAGGGAGGGAGGGAGGGATGTGTTAGTCACACCATGTTCAGCTAACTAACCACCCGGCCAAAGTTGGATGATTATCTTTCAAATGAAAACGCATGAATCTGGTGCCCTTTGAGAACAAAATTAAGAGATCTATATAGAATCTGTGCTCTTGTAAACAATGTCATGTTCTTTTCACCATAAATGTTTGTATAGCTTTGGTTCCAGAGCCCGTTGGAAAGCACCGGTAAAATGCTGTGTGCGCCACGGCCATGAATCACCTAGGTTACCCATTTTGGTTCCAAAAAGGTGAGTCTCACCTAAAGGTGTGGACCTTGCATGCCTGTAAATAAATCCCTATTTCACTGGATAACAATTAATACATTTATGTATTTTTATGTAGCCTGGGTACCAGCCGAACTTAGCCCCGCCCACACAAAAATGTGGTCGGTAAGTTAGGTCTGGGGTCGCTCGATTGGGTAAAAACTGCCCGAACAAGAGCTGTTCGGACAAATCAAATTGTCAGGGCAGGCTTTATACGAGGATGGACAGATGATCAACGGTAACGTAATCAACCATGTCATCAAAGAGTGCTTGGGTTGAATTTGTTTTCAACAAACAACATACTACGTTGCTCTGATTGGTTGTAGGTCTATCCAATTGAGCAAAGAGGCTTTTTTTTATGGGTTCGGTTGAAACACGCCCCATACTCACAGCCCAATGGAGCGGTATCAGACTCATATTCTGACTGGAATTATGAGTATGACAACGTCAGGCAAATTTTTATGCAAAATATTGAATGAATGAAAAGACTAAGGATGTCTCTTTCTTCATGAACTACCAGCATCAAATGATGATAAACAATAATATATATATTTTAATTATTTGTATTTCTAGGGGTTCTGAGATTAAATTTAAAAAGGGTCTAAAATCTCCACTGCCTAGACTTGCTGTTCTGAGCTGGTGTTTTCAGTGACTCTGAAAGAAATCATAAAATACGTTTCAAGAAACATCTACAAACACAGCCAGGGTTAGCTGATCTGACGACGGTAAAAAAGAACTAACGCAAAACAGGCTTACCTTTACATGTTGGAATGGAGGACCAGCCAGTCTCAGTGCACCGGGCCTGGTTATTGCCTTCTAACTTATAACCGTCATCACAGGAAAATTTCACACTGTCCTGAAACCTGTACCACTGTACCCGTGGCTGTATTTTTAAATGTCGGAGATTTGGTAGAAGGCATCTTATCTCTGGAATAAGATAACATGGTTATGTACTGTGTAACATAGCTACAGAACAGAAGGGGGTCGATTCACAGGGGCAGTGGTACCTTCACAAACGGGGGCGTATGGGCCCGGTTTCCAAAATCCATTTCCTTCACATGTTGCAGTTTCTGAAAGTTTACTTTTTCGAATCCAGTTCCCATTTTTACATTCCACCTTCAGTTGGTCACCAATTGAAAAATAGGTTTGACCAGGAGGGGTATAAGTGCCTCTATCTGATGTTATTAACTCACATTTTATTTCTGTAAGAAAATGTAAAAGTGAACGTGTTATGCAATATTTTCTGGGTTCATAGAGTTTAGACTACATGAGTATAGTTAACTTTGGGTCAGTCAAGTCATTTTTCTGCGTAAACTGCATTATTTCAGGGTCAGATGGCTGAGCGGTTAGGGAATCGGGCTAATAATCAGAAGGTTGCCGGTTCGATTCCCGAAATGCGAAATTAAGGATTTGTCCTTGGGCACCCTACTTGCCTCGGGGGGAATGCCCCTGTACTTACTTTAAGTCTCTCTGGATAAGAGCGTCTGCTAAATGACTAAATGTAAATAACTTCAAAGTTCTGTTAGAGAAACCTATTTAGTCTAATTTACTATCGCTGATGGCTGATTTATTTTTACTACTCCTGACTCCCAAAATCAGATCAGCAACCCACGACGAATGTGTCTCTAGCCTACAACCATTCGAAAGTTCATTCTAGTGGTATTAAAATAGAACTACACAAACATTAACCTCCAGGAGGAATACCCTGGTCCTTAAGAGCCGCTGTCCTGCGTGTTTTAGATTTCCCTGCTCCAGCACACCAGTTTTGAATCAGGGTTGTCCACCCGTAGCCTACATCAATGAAGATCTAGGGAATCTTACACGCAAATGCTGTACACATGTAAATATGACACACTGTAAGGAGATTTCAAATCTCAGTGAGTCTTTTCTTGATTAAATAAAAGTTGAATTATAATAATGATAAAATGACTCACCCTCACATCTGGGTTCCGGGTTCCACTGGGGGGCGTTTCTCATTTGCCCACATCGAGGAATCATGTTTGTATCAAACTTTTTGTATGAACTGTTACACTCATACTCCAGGTAGTCATTCTCATCATATTCACCCCTGTTATTCCTGACTAAACCGTTGTCAATTTTTGGAGCTAAACATTTCAAAACTGTTGAAGAACACGCATCTCATCAGAAAGGGAGATGTTCAGCTTAGACATAAGGTAAGAACACGTTGGAATACAAATGACTGAGTTCATGTATGTAGTTGACTTCAGCTTGTTAGCTAGGGAGTTCTAAGTTGGACAACTAGGACCAACGTCATTAATAGTATTTTCTGTTACAAGTCAATTGACATAAATATCGTACAGGAAATTGCTATATCTGAAATTGTGAATCAATAAGGTTTCTGCCATACGTATATATATATATATATATACTTTATATATAGTCTTGTATATAGTATTATAAACTAAATCTCATGTAATAGGAGTTTACCTACTTTTGCATGTTGGAACTTGTCCACTCCACTCTCCCTGGTCGTTACAGTCGATGTTCCCCGGCCCGTCCACGATCATGTTGCTCGTCTTGCACTTGAACGTGACCACGGTGCCGGAGGTGGCCTCGTCCTGCTCGCCGTACGCATGCATGTTACCGTCTACTTGAAGAGGCGGGCATTTCAGCGCTGAACAAAAGAGACAATCGACACGATTACGCAATAGACAATAGACTCCCTCCTCTCCCTCTCCCTCTCTCTCTCCCTCTCGCTCTCTCTCGCTCTCTCTCGCTCTCTCTCGCTCTCTCTCGCTCTCTCTCGCTCTCTCTCGCTCTCTCTCGCTCTCTCTCGCTCTCTCTCGCTCTCTCGCTCTCTCGCTCTCTCTCTCTCTCTCTCTCTCCTGCCCCATCACAAGATGTTGGATCATGATGTTTCTATTTTCTATTCTATGACACTTTTATGCAAAGCGGTGTACAGGTTGGTGGGGGAGATTTGAACCTTTGGCTGTTCAGGTGTGTGCGTGTGTTCAGGTGTGTGTGTTCAGGTGTGTGCGTGTGTTCAGGTGTGTGTGTGTTCAGGTGTGTGTGTGTTCAGGTGTGTGCGTGTGTTCAGGTGTGTGTGTTCAGGTGTGTGCGTGTGTTCAGGTGTGTGTGTGTTCAGGTGTGTGTGCGTGTGCTCACCCTCACAGACAGGGAGGGTGTTACTCCAGCCTTGGCTCATGCACGTTCGGACGGGAGACCTGCTTATCATCACGTAACTGACGGCCACACAGGACACACACACAAGCAACGAGATGCGTGACGCATGGCATTAAAGAGGGGTGGAGGGGAGAAGGGGGAGGGAGGGAGGGAGGGAGGGGAGAAGAGGGGGGAGGGGAGGAAGGGAGGGGGGGAGGGAGGGAGGGAGAGGGAGGGGAGAAGGGGAGGGAGGGGAGGGGGGGAGGGGAGGGGAGATGGGGGAGGGAGGGAGGGGAGGGGAGAAGGGGGAGGGGAGAGAGGGAGGGAGGGGGGGAGGGGAGGGGAGGGGAGAAGGGGGGGAGGGAGGGAGGGGGGGAGGGAGGGGAGAAGGGGGGAGGGAGGGAGGGGGGGAATGCTTTGAGCCTTTGGTAGTGTGGAAACATTTGTTGCAATCGACCGGCTGATATTCCACTGATTGTGTAAACATGATGACGAACAGAAAATATTTGTTCTTGTTAACAAGTTGCTTTCCTGCACAGTTTGTAGAGTGCTCCAAACGTGTAGACATCCGAAAATGTGTGTTTTTTACATTTCCCTGAAGGAAAGATATAAGTGCTTGTGGACAACAATCAAGATATGGCTAATTGAGTTTTTGACCAAATCCCTACCCTGGTTTGCATCTATACAGAACTTCTGAACCGAAGGCGAAATCTTTGCTACTCGCTGTAAGATCGAAGTCCGCATTTGGTGATTCCCCTGGGTGTCCACACTGCTTTCCTGAAAACACATTTACATTTAGTCATTTAGCAGACATTTACATTTACATTCAGTCATTTAGCAGACGCTCTTATCCAGAACGACTTACAGTAAATACAGGGACATTCTCCCCGAGGCAAGTAGGGAGAAGTGCCTTGCCCAAGGACACAACGTAATTTTGCAAAGCCGGGAATCGAACCAACAACCTCCTGATTACTAGCCCGACTCCCTAACCGCTCAGCCATCTGACCCCCACATTTATTACATCAATTCATATACAACACTATATTTTTTATTATACAGACTAGACTACAACACTATAGACTATGATACAGACTGGTTTACAACAGGCTAGCCTACAGCTATGATAGACACATGGTTCTTCCAGGGAATATCATCCCAGCTGCCCTGTTCATGAAATTATGAGACTAACACGGGTATAGCAGGGCCTATATGAAGTACTTGTTTATGGAAGCAAATCAGTGCCATCATGTTTTGAATTTTAAAAGGCATCGAATACTTAATATTTAAATTTAAACAACACTGAATTCTCATCAGAATATATTTCAATATTTTCGGCTCGAATTTGATAGGCTCGAAGTTGAGGGTGGAATTTTATAGGCTCTAATTTTTTGGGCTTGATTTTTTTCAGCTGGAACATTTTTGGCTCGAATTTGATAGGGTCAAATTTTTTATGGTTGAATTTAAGATCACATTTTTTAGGCTCGACTTTTATCCAGAGAGAGGAACAGGAGGGATTTCAACCCTGTGTCAAACTGATTAACATTCACTCAAACAAACCGTTAATGTTATATCTGTGGTCCAACGCTCTTAACCACTGAGCTAGACCTGTCCGTAGAGCTAGACCTGTCAGTAGAGCTAGACCTTGCGTAGAGCTAGACCTTCTGTAGAGCTAGACCTTGCGTAGAGCTAGACCTTGCGTAGAGCTAGACCTTGCGTAGAGCTAGACCTGTCAGTAGAGCTAGACCTGTGCGTAGAGCTAGACCTTGCGTAGAGCTAGACCTTGCGTAGAGCTAGACCTTGCGTAGAGCTAGACCTTGCGTAGAGCTGGACCTTGCGTAGAGCTGGACCTTGCGTAGAGCTAGACCTTGCGTAGAGCTAGACCTTGCGTAGAGCTAGACCTTGCGTAGAGCTAGACCTGTCCGTAGAGCTAGACCTTGCGTAGAGCTAGACCTTGCGTAGAGCTAGACCTTGCGTAGAGCTAGACCTTGCGTAGAGCTAGACCTTGCGTAGAGCTAGACCTTGCGTAGAGCTAGACCTTGCGTAGAGCTAGACCTTGCGTAGAGCTAGACCTTCCGTAGAGCTAGACCTTCCGTAGAGCTAGACCTTCCGTAGAGCTAGGCCTGTCCGTAGAGCTAGACCTGTCAGTAGAAGAGGATGTGTGGAGACTGACTTACGTTTACACTCCGCGTTTTGGGAACTCCATGTTCCGTCTTCTCCGCACTTCATTTTGTAGAACCCCTCGTAGCCGGTTTGGCAGTGCACTCTGACAGCAGATCCCACGGCATATTCCGGCTTCAAATTATGTGTCGTGAAAGCTTCTCTGTTTTCAGGGTTAAAATCCACTATTTTACAACCTGGGAAAGACAAAGAATAAACAAAAATTATATATATTTAAAAAAAATGGCTTCAAAACATCTAAGCTCATTTATATTATATTTCTTTATACATAATGTGGATCGCTGTCCAGTTTGGCTTGGCTTGTTGTCCTAAGACACAGACAGACTTTAAGACAGGCTGGTCATGTTCGACAGCTGCTATAATGTCTATGGAATGATATAATGTACATCAAACAATAGGTGGCATACGCACATTAACTTCTTGGCTTAATGGTGTGATGGGTCAATAGATAAACATACTTTAGGATCTACAGCGTTGCAATGTGATTGAATACGTTTATTGGACATACGTGTCGTAGATGTAACTTAAACTGGAGATCTTCTTTTGGTAGCACAATACGAGATTGTTTTAGTCAAATTACTTATTCAGAGGAGAAACGGCAAATGGCACAATATGAATCCTGAATCTTACCTTGGGCCTCAACAGACACAGTATGAATCTTGGGCCTCAACGGACACAGTATGAATCCTGAATCTTACCTTGGGCCTCAACGGACACAGTATGAATCCTGAATCTTACCTTGGGCCTCAACGGACACAGTATGAATCCTGAATCTTACCTTGGGCCTCAACGGACACAGTATGAATCCTGAATCTTACCTTGGGCCTCAACGGACACAGTATGAATCCTGAATCTTACCTTGGGCCTCAACGGACACAGTATGAATCCTGAATCTTACCTTGGGCCTCAACGGACACAGTATGAATCCTGAATCTTACCTTGGGCTTCAACGGACACAGTATGAATCCTGAATCTTACCTTGGGCCTCAACAGACACAGTATGAATCCTGAATCTTACCTTGGGCTTCAACAGACACAGTATGAATCCTGAATCTTACCTTGGGCTTCAACAGACACAGTATGAATCCTGAATCGTACCTTGGGCTTCAACAGACACAGTATGAATCCTGAATCGTACCTTGGGCTTCAACAGACACAGTATGAATCCTGAATCTTACCTTGGGCTTCAACAGACACAGTATGAATCCTGAATCTTACCTTGGGCCTCAACAGACACAGTATGAATCCTGAATCTTACCTTGGGCTTCAACAGACACAGTATGAATCCTGAATCTTACCTTGGGCTTCAACAGACACAGTATGAATCCTGAATCGTACCTTGGGCTTCAACAGACACAGTATGAATCCTGAATCTTACCTTGGGCTTCAACAGACACAGTATGAATCCTGAATCGTACCTTGGGCTTCAACAGACACAGTATGAATCCTGAATCTTACCTTGGGCTTCAACAGACACAGTATGAATCCTGAATCGTACCTTGGGCTTCAACAGACACAGTATGAATCCTGAATCTTACCTTGGGCTTCAACAGACACAGTATGAATCCTGAATCTTACCTTGGGCCTCAACAGACACAGTATGAATCCTGAATCTTACCTTGGGCTTCAACAGACACAGTATGAATCCTGAATCTTACCTTGGGCTCAACAGACACAGTATGAATCCTGAATCGTACCTTGGGCTTCAACAGACACAGTATGAATCCTGAATCTTACCTTGGGCTTCAACAGACACAGTATGAATCCTGAATCGTACCTTGGGCTTCAACAGACACAGTATGAATCCTGAATCTTACCTTGGGCTTCAACAGAAACAGTATACATCCAAGACACGAGGATGCAGCTATGGATTAAAACATGCATTTTCAATTCAGGCTGTCACAAGCCAGTAGTGACTAGTCTTATTAAGAGAACATCACCTCTATATGAAGGCTGTGGTCATGCCTTCAGTACATGTGGGAGGGGCCACACTGTACACAGAATGTCACTGGCTGACAGACTGAAGGGTGGACACACTATGGATTATTATCTGTTTAAAAAACAATTCCAAAAAACGTAGTGAGAAAGAAACATTCATAACTGCATCAACCGATGCCAATCAACACATTCATGTTTAATTTAGTTTGGGTATGATTGATCTACACAAGATTTACTTGACACATATGCATTTTCTGGTCCTATGTGTTAACTGAAGGTTTAGAAACAGGCTAGAGACTCTGAACCTTTGAAGTTGACTTAGTGGAGTTTGAGTTAGTTGTTTACCTCTAAAACAAACAGAATATTCCTGTAAAGGTTTGTTTATCTTCCAGAACCCTGCAAATCATTTGCTACTCAATCAGTCCATTCCATGGAATCAAAAGAGATCATCATGAATTGAATTTTAAAATAAATGTACATAGGTGGACAACACAATCTAGTAGTCAGTTGGCATGTCCCGTAAACATTTAGAAAATTTAGAAAAGGTGGTTATTTGTTGTCTTCTAAATTAATGTGTTTAAGAGCACATTATTTTTAGCTTTTGTGTTTTGACACTTTTTACTGTCTTTATGATGTATACATTTTGTTTCGTTTGACTTATTAACATTAAAACAAAAACCTTTTAAGACGAGCTCAGTACTGTATGTCAACTGTTCATTATGACAGTACCAGTACCTAAAAAGTTGAGGTTAAAACTGGGGTTTTATTTGAAATAAGCTGCTGTGCTTTTCATTTAATGTAAATGTCATGCCTCTGCAAATTGTCTTCGTATGGTGAAAAAGAAAATTCAGAACTGGCTTTTTTTGTATTGGGCACCCTTATCATGGAACTTGTTCCAGAATGATTTAAAGCTCCAAAAACTGATACCACTTATTGCTTTAGAAATCTAAAATGAAAGAAATAGAGGCAGGTTCCCAAAAATGACAATGTTTTTAAATTACCCAGCTCACGTAACTGACTCTTGTCTGTGTTCTTCTGTCTGTAACTGTGTTTTACGTTGCTGCCTGTCTTGGCCAGGTCTCCTTTGCAAAATAGATTTTAAATAGCAATGGGACCTTCCTGGTAAAATAAATAAAAGAGTACTACAGGGCACTGCCTTTATTAATAAGGAAGCTCAGTGGTTAGAGCACCTGACTGCAGATCAAGAGGTTTCAGGTTCAAATACCCCCTTGTATGTATCAGCAGTGCTAGTGCTTAACGAACACGTTATAAGAGAGTTAGTTCTCTGGTAGTGGTGACCTGTTATATCAGAGGGAGTAGCGTTCTCTCACAAGTACCCTAAAATGTGCCACTAGAATGAAAAGCTTGTCTCGATACTTGTGTACTCGTTCTCCACGGGGTCTGTGTTGGACGTTCCGGTACCACAGTTCAGCGTGTACCTTAAGGTCTTATCCCTGCTCCATTCATCATCCAAACACACCATTAAGTCAACAACCGTTGGAGAGTTTCAATAAACTCAAAACATTTAGTTCTCTTTCTATAATGTTCTGTTTCAACTCATGCGAAAACATTCGTTTTCCTTTTGAAGATACACAAGAAGAAACGCGGGTTATTTTATCGGTTTACACTGTCAGAGTGGTATAAACATTTTAACCACAAGAGGGCAGAAGTTAATCAGTGAAAGCAGAATCTGAGCTCTCAGAATGTCACGGTTCCATCTGCGTTTGGGGGTTCTTTAGCTAATAAAACGTTGCTAACGGCAACTCTCTGACAGCAGAGAAGGGACTTCGTTACAAAACCTAGTTCCAAACGGCAATAAGTCCAGTGGATGTTTGAGTGTCTCATGTCTACATACATGTGTTTATAAAGTGATTTAATATAAGAATAACAACATGCAGAACACCAAAGCTCCGTCGACGCACTCTTTTATTCGACAAAGTGAATTCGGTTCCCGCCGGAACGTTCTACTGCGGAGAAGAGAACCTGCCGAGAAAGAGGATAGACTTGCTCTCGTTGTGTCTGATGAAGAAGAGGAAAGGGGTGGTCCGCTGTGAAGTGCTCCTCCCTCATCATGCAGAAGGACACCATGCCCGCCGTGGCGGCCGCTGCCTCCGTGCCTTCCTCGTTCACCTCCACGAAGGCCTTGTGGGCCACGGTGGACAGGAAGAGCCCTGGCTGGGCGCTCATCCCTGACAGGTCGGCCTTGTTACTGAACACGTCTGTCATGCCCAGCTTCCCAAGGACGTCGTTCAGGACTACGTCCTCCTCCAGTTTGAACTTGGGCAGGTGAACTATGACCTCCGAGCCGGTGTCCATGTTGTTTCTGTCGGTCCACTCGGACAGCTTCTCCACTGAGAGACCCTTCTCCAGCTACAGCACAAAGACGTACAAATCAATCAAAATACTGTGCAGTAGCTGGACGTAGCACAAATAGATACCCAACACTATTCAGTTATAACAAGTGTAATATAAATTAATGGTGATGGACTAATAAAGTAGAAGTGTGATCCCTGCCTGGTAACAGACTCAGTAATTTGAATCAGGTGTGTCGGAGCAGAGAAACACCTAGAACATGCAGGACGGTGGGTCCTGAAGGCCAGGGTCAAGAACCACTGACCTATAGGGCTAAGATTATCTACAGCAGGGGTGTCAAACCCCTGGTCCTCGAGGGCCGCTGTCCTGCATGTTTTAGATGTTTCCCTGCTCCAACACACCTGATTCAAATGAATGGTCGTTATAACAACCCTTTTATTTGTATCAGGTGTTTTGGAGCAGGGAAACATCTAAAACATGCAGGACAACGGCCCATAGAGAACCAGGGGTTTGACGTCCCCTGATCTACAGGTAACCTTGGTTGTTTACTTTGAGTAGTGGGTCAGAGCCGTCCGTGGATTCTTCCGGCAGCAGGACAAACATGCTCAGCTCCTCGTCCACGTAAGGGAGCTCCAGAATCTGGAGGTTGTAGTCTGAGATGTAGTTGAAGGGGAGCTTCTTCATCAGGTACATCATCTGAACCGGTGTGCTCTTATTCTGAAAGTACACGCACACACACGTACACAAACACACACACACAGACACTTATTGGAGGAAGTACACTTTCACACCTTTTCCATACTTATTTCTGTAACTACATTCAGTATGACCTAGTCTATTCACTTGCATTGTCTTTCTGACCTGGTTCAGTTTAAAGTCCATCTCTTTGGTCTCGCTTTTGGCAAATCGGTTGAGCCAGTTCCCTTTGAAGTAGATGGCGTTCACCAGAGCCAGCCTCGTCATGGAAGTCACCATCCCTGGCTTGAGCAGGTCTTTGATTTTATCTGTGAAGAGAATCATCATCACAATCAATCAATCAGGCAAATCTATGTTACAAGAAAATATGCGATTAGAAAACACACAGAGAAGAACAGCCAGAAACCTAGTGGAACTTCATCCTGGACCTTAAGGTTGACCAGTCACAGATATTGCTTCATATTCATCTAGGCTGCACCATCTGACCTTCGGTCTGTCGCTCCACCCAGCTGTTGATCTGGGTCCCTGCACTCTTCTGCGGACCCCAGGAAGTCCACCGCCTTCATGTCAGCCTTGTAGAACTTCTGAGTCGCCTCCACAAATTCCTGCAGCACAGACAGTCTTAGTATACAACAAGGGTGTTCAGCCCTGGTCCTCAGGGCCCACTGTCCATGTTCTAGATCAGGGGTGCCCAATGCATCGCTCGATCGACCAGTCGATCGCAAAGCTTATGGTGGTAGATCGTGTCATAAAAAATAAAAATACACGTTAAAAAAAACATAATTTTAACCATGCATAGTCTCTATTTATGAACATGTTTTGTTGTAGATAATTTTTAATTGGTCATTTTAAAAGTAGATCACCAAAAAAGTGTGGACACCCCTGTTCTAGATGTTTCCCTGCTCCAACACACCTGATTCAGATGAACTGCTCATTATAAAGCTTCCACAGAGATTGAGAACGATCCATTAATTTGAATCAGGTGTGTTGGAGCATGGAAACATCTAGAACATGCAGGACAGTGGGCCCTGAGGACCAGGATTGACCACTCCTGGTATACAATCTCCGAGTTCCGTTGTACGGTGCTGTGCGCACACGTAAACGTCCGCTCACTGGAGGGTTCGAGGGTGAAGAACTGACCGGGAGAAATTCGCTCGTCTGTTCTCCGTAGACGCGGTTAGCCAGCTTCAGGACGTAGGAGGCAGACGGAGAGTTGATCTGTGCGTTGAGCGTCTGGAACTCCGTGTGGACGTCTTTGGTTGAGTCGAAAGGACAGAACCTGGCGGAGGTTAAGAGAGGAGAACTCAGGTAAGCTCACATGATCTATTTCGCCCTTTTCTTGTTTTTAACCTGTAGCACTTTGAGATTTTAGCTAATATAAAATGTATTATAAATATTATTAGTATTAACACAGGTATGTCAGGAATGTAAACTGGGCATAGCGACATCCTTGCATTTGTACTCAGATATGATGTCACGTTTTGGCAGCAAGATGCTTTAAGACATAATGGCTCTAATTCGTGATGATGTAAGAGAAAGAGACATATGTACAGTAGTCATGCAGTCAATTATACTGCCAACTGTGTGCATCTATACTCTTTGCTGTGTGTAACAGATTTGTTTATGACCCTCTCCATAGTAACGGATAGTAAAGGCAGTTAGCATGTTCCTCCAGAGCGGTCGTGGAGTCTAAAGTACAGGTAATAACAGGTAATAAATATCTTCAAAAGTTGCAGTCCCTATGGTCTTAGGTGTGTGTGTGTGTGTGTGTGGGGTGGAAGAGAGTACCTTTTCCATCTGCGCTGCAGTGTCGCCCTTCGCTCCCAGGTACACCATAGCCAAAGCGGAGCTGATGCTGAGCGGAGACACGAACACGTTCCCAGCGGGGTTGGTCGCGCTTAGGGTGCGGAACAGCTCCAACGCGAACGCTGTGTTTGAGTTGCTGAGAGCCATGGCCGCTGAATGTGTATCCTGGGAGGTAGGAATACGGATGTGAGCAGGGTTCAACTACAGTGTCACAGTAGTTGAACTGTCAAATACCCTGTTAATGATGCTTAATAATACCCGCGAGGCTTTAGGTTGGTTTGGGTGCAGTTCTACGGGCATATGTGAACCCCTCTAGGACATTGCTTGTGAAAAGTGCTACAGCCGACAAATACATTAGATTTTATTTAATAATAGATTATAGAACATTTTATAGGCCTACAGTTTACAGAACTGACTTGTAAACGTCCTTATCAATTCACGATTCCCCCTGCCCCCCAAATGTTGTCTAAGTCTATTCGATTTTAAGCATGAATAACTTTCTGGATAAAATGATCAAGGCCGTTTCCGTATGTAGCCCAGCCTACACAAGTAGCTACCTGACCGTAATGAAAAAGTTCGATCGAGAAAAATCGTGTCCCCATCAACCCGGAAGATAATCTGAGATTAGATCTAATGTAAGAAGAGTCTTCTTCGTTTGAAAACAATACTTTATTTGCAAGTAGCCTAGATGTAGGCCTACTGCATCAATCAGCTTGTGTATCGTTTAAATGTTAGGCTACTTACTCGTTTTGCTTTCGGAAATGAATGATCCGTATGCCGGTGAAACGAACAAACAGAAACCGAACAGAGATACAGACAGCCAAGAAGCAACACTCTTCTCGACAGAACTGCGCTACAGACGTACAGTTTTGAGATAATATCTACACACCAAATCATTTGAGGATATTAACACTGTATGCCGTACTTCCCCAGTACTCCACCCTGAGCAATAACAGAGGGTGGGACTGACCAGACAGCATTAAAAAATGTCATGTTGAAGATACAGATAGCCAAACCTTGTGCAAGCACCGCACCTTAAGTAGCCTATAGGCTATGCCCGTACTTTGCTCCTCCTTGCGACTATAGGCAGCAGGTGTATTTTTCATCAGCCTACAGACTGGAATTTGCCAGTCGTAGAAACGAAAGGTGCGGCTAAGGAGGTGAGCGGGTCAAAGGTGTATTTCGGCTAACCACCCACACACAGATAACTGGGTGTGTGTTAGTGCTGAAACTTTTGTTTTATTGTGTACAACCTTTTCACAATAGCCTGAGATCCTTAGTGACACCACGAGGACTACCTAATCGAAATATTTGTTGGACAATCAGATTATTACTGTTTATTCACAATCAGATTATATTATTATTTAAGGCCCAATCCTTAATGTTTAATCTCTCTAATGATGAGTAGCCTATGCACATATACCTACTGTGTTAAGCATTTCAGTGATTTGGTTACATGGTGTCTCCTTTCCTATCTCTGGCTCTTAATCAGAGGTCTGTTGACTCACCAGGGCATGTAGGTAGTTCCGAGTTCCGCTGCTTTGAACAGAAATCCCACTCATAAACAAGCCCTCTCAATGTCATTTTGTTCCTCGACCAACCAGGCAGAGAGTAGGGTGAGGATGTCATGAGTAAGGAACGTCCTGTCGCGTTTGGAAATCCATAGTTTAAGCCCGCCGACCAATAAAACTCTGCGGTTAAAGGAGGGAGGCGGTGCGATTCAGGGCAGTAAGACCGCGGACCAGCCCGGAACAGCCGGGACTCTCTGTCCCCGCCTGAACCCTCGCCATCGACGCCATCCTTCCCTTACTTATGACCCCGAGATCAAAGCGTGTCGGACGGTCAGCTTAACATGACCAGCACTGCAGCCTTAGGATTGTTTTTCTTGCTTATCGATGTCCCACACACACACACACACACACACACACACACACACACACACACACACACACACACACACACACCACACTCGTCAGAGCGAGTGTTGTGGGTGTAGACTCCATGCTGTCGAGGGACTTCTCCCTCTAACTAAACAAGCACGGGTCTGTGTCCTCCAGACTACGGGAACGTCCTTGACACCAGAACCTGGCACACGACACCCAGGGAACAGTAGCTTCAGTTGGGTTACGACACCCAGGGAACAGTAGCTTCAGTTGGGTTACGACACCCATGGGACAGTAGCTTCAGTTGGGTTACGACACCCAGGGAACAGTAGCTTCAGTTGGGTTACTACACCCAGGGAACAGTAGCTTCAGTTGGGTTACTACACCCAGGGAACAGTAGCTTCAGTTGAGTTACAACACCCAGGGAACAGTAGCTTCAGTTGGGTTACAACACCCAGGGAACGGTAGCTTCAGTTGAGTTACAACACCCAGGGAACAGTAGCTTCAGTTGGGTTACAACACCCAGGGAACAGTAGCTTCAGTTGGGTTACGACACCCAGGGAACAGTAGCTTCAGTTGGGTTACGACACCCAGGGAACAGTAGCTTCAGTTGGGTTACGACACCCAGGGGACAGTAGCTTCAGTTGGGTTACGACACCCAGGGAACAGTAGCTTCAGTTGGGTTACGACACCCAGGGAACAGTAGCTTCAGTTGGGTTACGACACCCAGGGGACAGTAGCTTCAGTTGGGTTACGACACCCAGGGGACAGTAGCTTCAGTTGGGTTACGACACCCAGGGAACAGTAGCTTCAGTTGGGTTACGACACCCAGGGAACAGTAGCTTCAGTTGGGTTACGACACCCAGGGAACAGTAGCTTCAGTTGGGTTACGACACCCAGGGGACAGTAGCTTCAGTTGGGTTACGACACCCAGGGGACAGTAGCTTCAGTTGGGTTACGACACCCAGGGAACAGTAGCTTCAGTTGGGTTACGACACCCAGGGAACAGTAGCTTCAGTTGGGTTACGACACCCAGGGAACAGTAGCTTCAGTTGGGTTACAACACCCAGGGAACAGTAGCTTCAGTTGGGTTACGACACCCAGGGAACAGTAGCTTCAGTTGGGTTACGACACCCAGGGAACAGTAGCTTCAGTTGGGTTACAACACCCAGGGAACAGTAGCTTCAGTTGGGTTACGACACCCAGGGAACAGTAGCTTTAGTTGGGTTACAACACCCAGGGGACAGTAGCTTCAGTTGAGTTACAACACCCAGGGAACAGTAGCTTCAGTTGGGTTACAACACCCAGGGAACAGTAGCTTCAGTTGGGTTACGACACCCAGGGAACAGTAGCTTCAGTTGGGTTACGACACCCAGGGAACAGTAGCTTCAGTTGGGTTACAACACCCAGGGAACAGTAGCTTCAGTTGGGTTACGACACCCAGGGAACAGTAGCTTCAGTTGGGTTACAACACCCAGGGGACAGTAGCTTCAGTTGAGTTACAACACCCAGGGAACAGTAGCTTCAGTTGGGTTACAACACCCAGGGAACAGTAGCTTCAGTTGGGTTACAACACCCAGGGAACAGTAGCTTCAGTTGGGTTACGACACCCAGGGAACAGTAGCTTCAGTTGGGTTACTACACCCAGGGAACAGTAGCTTCAGTTGGGTTACGACACCCAGGGAACAGTAGCTTCAGTTGGGTTACAACACCCAGGGAACAGTAGCTTCAGTTGGGTTACGACACCCAGGGAACAGTAGCTTCAGTTGGGTTACTACACCCAGGGAACAGTAGCTTCAGTTGGGTTACGACACCCAGGGAACAGTAGCTTCAGTTGGGTTACAACACCCAGGGAACAGTAGCTTCAGTTGGGTTACAACACCCAGGGAACAGTAGCTTCAGTTGGGTTACTACACCCAGGGAACAGTAGCTTAAGTTAGGTTACAACACCCAGGGAACAGTAGCTTCAGTTGGGTTACGACACCCAGGGGACAGTAGCTTAAGTTAGGTTACAACACCCAGGGAACAGTAGCTTCAGTTGGGTTACGACACCCAGGGAACAGTAGCTTCAGTTGGGTTATACCCACCATAGAGGGAACAAATACTCGATGATCTGGTTGTTCCATGGTGGAATCGTGAACCGGAGTACACAAGCTCTACTGTACAAAACACCACCCTCTGTCTGTCTGTCTCTTTAGTTACTAGGCAAAATAGGAATAAATAAAGACTGTTTGTTTGACAACGTTAAGGTTTGTTTGTTTTTATTTGATAAGTAGTTCATGGAACGTCACCAGATACTACCTTGTTATGAATGTTGGAACACTAATCTTCCCTCAATGGTCTAAAGAAGTCACTGTAGTGTTTAGGAGAAACTCTATCAGGTGTTGCGTGTTTGATACGGTAGCTGGAGTGGCTCATGTCGAAGCAGAGCGGTGAAACCTCGTATATTTTTGGAGGGTGGCGAGTCTGAAACCATAAAAGATTTAGTGTTGCCAATTAAAACTCGAAACCAGGTTTTATTTAGATATTTTACTACCAGCCATGCGGAAACTCCCCTACGGTATCACCTATATGGATTTAGTATCTAAATTATGCTTTTAAAGTCTCCAATTTGTTTGTCAAAACAGCTGTTGAGTGGCCTGTCAATGCTTCGGCTCACAAAGGAAGGATCGACCAGGGGAACCTGCACGTAGCCGTCCACACCTGTGACCGTGACGATCGCCATGCCGATCGCCGTGACGATCGGCTGGCACAGCAGGACCAGGGAAACCCACGGAGCTGTGACCTTCTGAGGGATCAAGCAGGAATCTGCCCCTCCTGGTCGAGTTTCTAGGTAAGATTAACCAGCGTAGTCTGTCACCTGGCATCACTTCAGACGGAGTGTGTAACTTTCTTTGATGTGGAGCGTGTGCAGTGACCGCCTGTGCAGTGACCGCCTGTGCAGTGACCGCGTGTGCAGTGACCGCCTGTGCAGTGACCGCCTGTGCAGTGACCGCCTGTGCAGTGACCGCCTGTGCAGTGACCGCCTGTGCAGTGACCGCCTGTGCAGTGACCGCCTGTGCAGTGACCGCGTGTGCAGTGACCGCCTGTGCAGTGACCGCGTGTGCAGTGACCGCCTGTGCAGTGACCGCCTGTGCAGTGACCGCCTGTGCAGTGACCGCCTGTGCAGTGACCGCCTGTGCAGTGACCGCCTGTGCAGTGACCGCCTGTGCAGTGACCGCCTGTGCAGTGACTACCTGTGCAGTGACTACCTGAACCGTGTAGAAGATCCACATAGCCCTCCAGGTTGAGAATGCTCACAGAATGAGATGCAGGAAAAAGCTATATGAATCGACTGAACTGTTAGTTACTTCCCATTGCAGCCTTTGCGTCCTCACGCTCTGCACCTCTAACTACAGGATATTAGCAACACTTACACACATTCTGTTATATTAGCAACCCTTAGACACATTACGTTCCAAGATCTGTATAAACTCTAAAGAAAGGAAACGTCATAAATGTAAACATCAGACTTAAAATAGTTTTCCCACCTGCCTCTCAGTAGACTGTGATAAAAAAAGGCAAAGCTTCAATACATTCTTGTCTTTTTTATTGCGACCATGTTCACGAGCTTGTAATCTTCTAGAGAAGAGGTCATTGCCCTAATAATAGGACCAAGTGTATCTGCATGTCCAGCTAGGTTAGGCAGGCAAGCAAGTAGCCCGTTCAATCAATGCATTCCAGCTTAATGCTGTCCAATCATTGCATTTGGTCTGAACGTAATGAACTGTTTATTTTACTGTCAGAGCATTCGATTTTTTTTATTGCTATCAGGATGTGAAGTTTATTTCAACAAATATGACAAAAATATGACTTATCAAAAACATGACCTACCCTGCCTTTAACCTTGGATAAAAAGAATGCGCTTAACAGACATTCGACAAACGGAGACAGGTGTGCCAACAGGAACTTGAGAGGAAAACAGAGGTACTGATGGACTTAAAGGTGAGAAGGTGTTTGAGGAGACTGACCTGTAGGCTGCGAGGTCATTCTGCTGGTTCATTAAAGCCCTATATTTACTGAGTCCAGGCGCAGAGGTCCTTCCCACGTCCCCTCCCTGTCCCACGTCCCCTCCTTGTCCCACGTCCCCTCCCTGTCCCACATCCCCTCCCTGTCCCACGTCCCCTCCCTGTCCCACGTCCCCTCCCTGTCCCACGTCCCCTCCCTGTCCCACGTCCCCTCCCTGCAAGCATCACACCTCGTTCCCAGTCTGGGTGTAGCGAACTCTCCCGCCCTCCGCTCGTTAAACTCCTTAACACCGCGTCTCTGTGATCTACTCTACAGTTCAGACAGACAGACACACTGTCATCCCTCCATGGAACCCCACGACGCTGGTCCTCCCTCCCCGCTGAGACACACACTGTCCTCCACATTCCCCAGATCTCCTCCCCACTCCCATCTGTGTCCTGACTCCTGGGATCAGAGCATAGACCACCCTCGGCCCCCTCGCCCCCCCCCCAGCCACCCCCCCCAGCCCAGCCCCTCTTCAGCCCCAGCCTTTAGACTTCCCTCTCTCTCTCTCTCTCTCTCCGTCCTCCAGTGCAGCCCTGCTCCCAGCACCACTCCCTCCACTGAGACGAGCCCACACCAGAGAGCCGTGTGTCCCACTGACCTGCAAGCCCGCACCTGAGGAACGTCGACCAGGAAACACACGAAGAAGAAGGAGGAGAGGACGACCTGCTCCCACGAGAGACATGGGAGGGAAGGAGAAGAATATTTTAGTTATCGCCAACGTACCGAAACATACAGGGTGAGTTCTACTTTATTTAGGATGCAGTGCTTAAATAAAACGGAAAAAAACGTTAACATTTATATCTTTTACTGTTCACAGTTTTTTTACCATGTAGTAGAAAGTGTGGAGTAGTAAAATAATGTTATAAGTTGTAACATTGCCGAAACATGAGACGTGTTCTAGATACTCTCTCACCTGCTACATTTACTTCTATCTTCATACGGAATTATCTGATTGGGTTATTTACTTTGATCTTTCAGTTCGTGTTGTTCAGTATTAAATATAGCTGCCTTAATAGTTATGTTATTCTTAGTGTTACATTGCAATCATATCTTAGAAGGGTTAGGATTCCAGCAGCTCTTACCCTATAGAGTAAGTTGCATCCCTAGCATAGTGCCAGTCAACATTATACTGTCTTCACTCTTATTAATGTTAGGGGGGGATTAAGTTTAAGATAGCGTAACCAATATGGTTAAATGTGTAGCTGAACACAACTTTTACATTTGTATTTGTCTAAAGTTATACGTTGATTAAGTTATATAAATTAAGTCTTAATCTGCCTTAATTTACTTAATACATATAGAAAATAAATGGCATTGTACGGTAGAGACATGCTCAGTTCATTTACCATAAACCCCCCCTGATATTTACTACAACAACAAATGAGCTACATATTAAAACAGCAGTTACAGTACATGGCTCCTCATATTACCACAGAAGAAGTGACCTCTGTGTTTACAGTTTCATTTGGGTTCTTTTCATCTGCTGTGTACTAAATTAAGGATCCTGCTTTGTTCTTTGACAAATGGAAAAGTAGTTCTACAGTTACACGCTTCGGCAGAGCTGTCTGAAGCCTGTGTGTTAAGGATGGGTATCAAGTGTGTGCGAGTGAATGTCTTTGCATTTGATGTGTGTGTGTGTGTGTGGCTGTGGGTTTGCGATCATTGCAATCTATGTATTTTTACACTTTCAATGGATTCATGCCGTAAATCAATTCAGTGCTTTCCTTAACACGCATCGCAAGTTTGTTTCTGTGTGTGTCTGAGCGTGTGTGTACGCGCGTTAACGCTTGTGTGTAACGTACATTTTGGGATTGGGTTCTGCGACTCTTTCGGCGCAGTAATCGTACACCCTTACGCAGGCCTTTCAGCATCAGCCGGGCCTGGAGAGTGATAGCAGGCGATGTCCCGATCAGAGAAACTGAACTCAGCTTTAGCAACGATCAAAGCCCTGGCTCAGGCGGGGGGGAGGAGAGGTCTTAAAGAAGGCCAAGGCGAAGAGATGATGAGTGTAGAGGGAAAACACGAGGAACGTCATGTACTGATGATGCAGCAGTGCGACCGCTACGAAGGGAAGCAGCTGGCTGAGCGGTTAGGGAATCGGGCTAGTAATCGGAAGGTTTCCGGTTCGATTCTCGTCCGTGAAAAATGACGCTGTGTCCTTGGGCGAGGCACTTCACCCTCGGGGGGAATGTCCCTGTACTTACTGTAGGTCGTTCTGGATAAGAGCGTCTGCTAAAGGGGGGAATGTCCCTGTACTTACTGTAAGTCGCTCTGGATAAGAGCGTCTTCTATGACTAAATGTACTAAGTGGAGTCTCTCATTCGAGTGCCGTGTCTCTTTAGAGGCCTGGGGATCACCCGTTTGTTGACATCGTCACCCTCAATTAGTCAGAGGTGTATTTAGGGACCTGGGTCTGTGTCAGTCCACACCAACCAAACATGCTGCCAGTCAAAGATCAGGCTGCCCCTTTACGGCATCTTCCCTCTCCACGGTCACCAGCCTGTTATGTTTGGTGGCTCAAACATGAGGCGTTGCCATGGTACGGGCCCCGGGCAGAAGTGGAGAGGGGGGGGGGAGGTGATGGATGGTCCAGCGAGGGTAGAACCAGCCCAGGGGGGAGCCAGCCCAGGGGGGAGCCAGCCCAGGGGGGAGCCAGCCCAGGGGGGAGCCAGCCCAGGGGGGAGCCAGCCCAGGGGGGAGCCAGCCCAGGGGGGAGCCAGCCCAGGGGGGAGCCAGCCCAGGGGGGAGCCAGCCCAGGGGGGAGCCAGCCCAGGGGGGAGCCCTTGTCTCGGACAGTTTCTCCACTGTAATGCTTAAAAACACACAGAGACATAGAGAGGATGAACCAAGGGAATACCTCTCAGACACACACACACATTCACGCACGACTACACAGAAGACCCACACACACACACACACACACACTTACAAACACAAGACCTTGAGCAGAAACCTAACATCCTGTCAAGCTCTACGGCGTTGAGGGAGCAGTTTGAAAAGGCTAACTTAACATCCTGTCATGTTCTCCAATCAGCATGATCCGGATAATGAACAGTGGATGGTGTTCCGTATCTCCAGGCCTGTGTTGACTCCCAGTATAAATAGATGAAGTGATACCTGATGCCTGGGCTGGGGCAGGGGCTGGGGCTGGGGCAGGGGCGGGGCTGGGGCTGGGGCAGGGGCCGGGGATGGGGCTGGGACAGGGGCTGGGGATGGGGCCGGGGCCGGGGCCGGGGCAGGGGCCGGGGCCGGGGCAGGGGCCGGGGGCTGGGATCGGGGCTGGGCTTGCACGGGTGCCCTGTGTTTTGACGGCTACAGCTGCTCTGATCTGTGATCGTAGCTCATGTGACAAACAAACTTCAAACAACTCCACAAAGTTGTGTTTTTGTGACACTTGGAACACTTTGGGTGGAAACCTTTTAGGAGGCTCCCGGGCCGTACAGACGGAGTGTAAAGGCTTCAGTCCGAGTTCGACCGTCCTCAGAGCGAGTATCTGAAAGCTCATGAAGCTCCTCCCATCAGTCACTCAGGTGGGATTAGAAAGGAGGGATGATTCAGTCCGATGTGTCAGGATTACGAGTCAATCCAGGAAAAACATATCAACTCAAGCTACGGCATCGCTTAAACAGCCCTCAACAAGCACACAGAAAACACCTGTTCCTCACACACACACACACACACACACACACACACACCCCTCCTCCTCCTGCCTGACCCTTCACCCTTCTTACGGGATTCCCCAAAATAAGCTTGTTAGACTGTGTTACCTCACCCCCCCTCTCACTCCAGGGTTCCTCAGGTCACCTCGGAGGTCAGGCCGAGTTCACACAGCCAAAAATGACATGATGATCATGACAGGGTGGTGTCCAGGTCACCAGCTGCTTCTGAGCGGTCGGCGTGTTTGGAAGGATCCATCAGGGGAGAAGATTCAGTCAGCAGAACGCAACAACATGCTGCTGCTACATCAGGAGACCCCACCACAACCCC
Source organism: Mallotus villosus (assembly GCA_903064625.1). NCBI lineage: Eukaryota > Metazoa > Chordata > Actinopteri > Osmeriformes > Salangidae > Mallotus > Mallotus villosus. The sequence goes on along the minus strand of CAEFZP010002799.1, from coordinate 40,658 downwards.
ACCACAACCCCACCACAACCCCACCACAACCCCACCACAACCCCACCACAACCCCACCACAACCCCGCCTCAACCCCACCACAAACGTACTATAACCCCACCACAACCCCGCCTCAACCCCACCACAAACGTACTACAACCCCACCACAACCCCACCACAACCCCACCACAAACGTACTACAACCCCACCACAACCCCACCTCAACCCCCACCTCAACCCCACCACAAACGTACTACAACCCCACCACAACCCCACCTCAACCCCACCACAACCCCACCACAACCCCACCACAAACGTACTACAACCCCACCACAAACGTACTACAACCCCCACCACAACCCCACCTCAACCCCCACCACAACCCCACCTCAACCCCACCACAAACGTACTACAACTCCACCCACAACCCCGCCACAACCCCACCACAAACGTACCACAACTCCACCTCAACCCCACCACAACCCCACCACAAACGTACTACAACCCCACCACAAACATACCACAACCCCACTACAACCCTAGGGCTGCTCGATCATCATCATACGATTCACTCGAAATCATAATCACGATTATTTTGGTCAATATTGAAATCACGATTATTCAAACGACTATTTTGCCAAATGAATCGTTTCAACTCGATTATATGAGTTTGGAGATCGTTTGACCTAAAAATCGAAATTGCGATCTAAATTCGATTAATTGCACAGCCCTATACAACCCCACCACAACCCCACTACAAACATACCACAACAAACATACCAGAACGTGGGGGAACACAGAGCGGGGAGAACACAGAACGTGGGGAGAACACAGAACGGGGGGGAACACAGAACGGGGAGAACACAGAACGGGGGGGAACACAGAACATGGGGGGAACACAGAACGTGGGGGAACACAGAACGTGAGGAACAAAGAAAATGAGGAACACAGAACGGAGGAACACAGAACGGGGGGAACACAGAACGGGGGGAACACAGAACGGGGGGAACACAGAACGGGGGGAACACAGAACGGGGGGAACACGAGCGGGGAGACACAGAGCGGGGAGAACACAGAACGGGGAGAACACAGAACGGGGGAACACAGAACGGGGGGGAACACAGAACGGGGAGAACACAGAACGGGGGGGAACACAGAACAGGGGGGGAACACAGAACGGGGGGAACACAGAACGTGAGGAACGAGGGAACAGAACGGAGGAACCAGAACGGGGGGAACACAGAACAGGGGGGGAACACAGAACGGGGGGAACACAGAACGGGGGGAACGACGAGGAACAGAACGGGGGGAACACAGAACGGGGGGAACACAGAACGGGGGGGAACACAGAACGGGGGGGAACGCAGAACAGGGGGGGAACGCAGAACGGGGGGAACACAGAACGGGGGGAACACAGAACAGGGGGGAACGCAGAACGGGGGGAACGCAGAACGGGGGGAACACAGAACAGGGGGGAACGCAGAACGGGGGGAACACAGAACAGGGGGGAACGCAGAACGGGGGGAACACAGAACAGGGGGGGAACACAGAACTGGGGCGTATCGACGGCTCGCCTGGCAGGGGTTCTGATGGAAACTCTGGACTGAAATCCCCAACTCTCTGACCTCCGTGTGAAGCGTGAGACCTGCCTGATTGCCTGGCAGACGACTATAAATATGAACATGAATATCCCCCATGAGTCAGCTTGGTGCTGATGATGGAAGCTCTACAGGTACAGCCCTAATTAAGCCAGCTGTCGCCAGCGAGCCTGGCTGGAGATTCTTTGGGTATAGCATCACTCCACACCGCCAGACCCGTAACTGAGAGTGAGCAAGACACGGTCATACCCGGAGCCTATTTATTACACGGCTTTGTAGAATACTTCTTTTTCATTGGTCAATTACAGCATTCGACGGTCTGACAAGCAGGCGGCCGCTATTAATAATAAACGCTCACAGAATACATTTTTCAGCGGAAGCAATAAAAAAAAATCATGGTTTTGTTTCATACGCATGGGCGTATCTAGCCCTATTATAGGGGGGCTGGAGCCCCCCCAAAAGTTTCATTAGCCCCCCCAAATATTTGTATTTTATTTTCATATTTTAAATCTAAATGTGTGAATTTCTCTTCACCCACTAGAGGACACTACTTAAAAGGATATTTTCAAAAAATTATTCTGTGGGAACATGCCCCCAGACCCCCCTAATTTTGCTGGGTCACAGGAAAAATGATAGGTTTTATCTAGGGGCTCAGCCCCCCCCTAAAGTGGGAACCTAGATTCTCCCCTGATCATCCAGATCAGCGAGCCGGTCCTTTGATTACATCAGGTTTAGCTTCATAGTAACGATCGGCTCGCTGTATAGTAGCGCCTTAACGCAACCCTGGGATAGAGATTGATGAAGTGGACTGAACAGATTCCGCGATTTGTTGCTGCTGCATTTGTTGTCGTTCATGTCGGAAAACATCTAAACTCACTCCTGTGTTCTGTTCTGCGTGTTTGGTTTTAGATCAGACAAACCTCCGTGTGCGGAAGGTCGCAGCGACTTGACCCCCGCCCGGAAACGAGAGGCGTCGGATCCTCAGCCACCTCGCCCCACCTCGCCCGGCATCGACCCGATGGCGGGGCTAAAGGTAATCCGTAACCGCAGCAACAGCCTTCGGCTGGGTCGCGTTGCGTTCTACCGCCACCTGGAGAAAGTGGACACCTTGCGCAGCTTCTGGGAGCTTAAACACGTGGAGCTGAGTGGAGACTGTCCCGAGGTAAAGTTAACCTGACACACACTACGGGGGCGGTTTTAGGCAGACCGGGATTTTGTGTTTGGCGGCCTCTGTTGGCATAAAAAGGTAGTGCGTTTGCCGTATCGCACAACCATTCTCGTGCCGTTGCTTGTTTGGCGGGGTGGGTGGCGTCTAGGGTGAACTGTCCAAATGTACTAGGACCGCCAATGCGCGCACACACACACACACACAGCTGACAGACAAACACCTCTGAAGTGAAGTGAGTTGTTTATCATGGTTATATGTTTTATGTGTTGTTGGAAAATGACCATTGAGCGTTTATTTTATGTTAAATACCCATTCATTCATATATGTGGCAGCTTGCTATTTTCCATTTGCCCCCTAGAGGGAGATGCGTGTCCATATGAGTGACGTGAATGCCTGAAGTTATACCAGCCAACTCCAGACTTCTGTGTCCTTCAAGCCAAAGTTCACACCAAAACAATAGACACACGCCTGCAAAACTCATTTATTTGAGAGTTGTTTTGTTATCACTGTGTTATTTCAGCCCTTTGATAAATGTATGAAGAACTTGTCTAGCTGTGAAGGTTGTGGTTGTTTACACATTTAGTCATTTAGCAGACGCAGTAAGTACAGGGACATTCCCCCGAGGCAAGTAGGCTGAAGTGCCTTGCCCAAGGACACAACGTCATTTGACACGGCCAGGAATCGAACCGGCAACCTTCTGATTACTAGCCGATTCCCTAACCACTCAGCTACCTGACTCACAGTGTTGCTAAGAGACAGTCGTCACGAGTGTAGCGATCAGGAAGGTGCTCAGACCCAGGGTTGACCAGCCAGGTGACTGACTGGTTGACCAGGCTGTGCACTCCAGCCAGGTGACTGACTGTTTGACCAGGCTGTGCACTCCAGCCAGGTGACTGACTGGTTTGACCAGGCTGTGCACTCCAGCCAGGTGACTGACTGGTTGACCAGGCTGTGCACTCCAGCCAGGTGACTGACTGTTTGACCAGGCTGTGCACTCCAGCCAGGTGACTGACTGTTTGACCAGGCTGTGCACTCCAGCCAGGTGACTGACTGTTTGACCAGGCTGTGCACTCCAGCCAGGTGACTGACTGGTTGACCAGGCTGTGCACTCCAGCCAGGTGACTGACTGTTTGACCAGGCTGTGCACTCCAGCCAGGTGACTGACTGTTTGACCAGGCTGTGCACTCCAGCCAGGTGACTGACTGTTTGACCAGGCTGTGCACTCCAGCCAGGTGACTGACTGGTTGACCAGCTGTGCACTCCAGCCAGGTGACTGACTGTTGACCAGGCTGTGCACTCCAGCCAGGTGACTGACTGTTTGACCAGGCTGTGCACTCCAGCCAGGTGACTGACTGTTTGACCAGGCTGTGCACTCCAGCCAGGTGACTGACTGGTTGACCAGGCTGTGCACTCCAGCCAGGTGACTGACTGTTTGACCAGGCTGTGCACTCCAGCCAGGTGACTGACTGTTTGACCAGGCTGTGCACTCCAGCCAGGTGACTGACTGGTTGACCAGGCTGTGCACTCCAGCCAGGTGACTGACTGTTTGACCAGGCTGTGCACTCCAGCCAGGTGACTGACTGTTTGACCAGGCTGTGCACTCCAGCCAGGTGACTGACTGGTTGACCAGGCTGTGCACTCCAGCCAGGTGACTGACTGTTTGACCAGGCTGTGCACTCCAGCCAGGTGACTGACTGTTTGACCAGGCTGTGCACTCCAGACCAGGCTGTGCACTCCAGCCAGGTGACTGACTGTTTGACCAGGCTGTGCACTCCAGCCAGGTGACTGACTGTTTGACCAGGCTGTGCACTCCAGCCAGGTGACTGACTGTTTGACCAGCTGTGCACTCCAGCCAGGTGACTGACTGTTTGACCAGGCTGTGCACTCCAGCCAGGTGACTGACTGTTTGACCAGGCTGTGCACTCCAGCCAGGTGACTGACTGGTTGACCAGGCTGTGCACTCCAGCCAGGTGACTGACTGTTTGACCAGGCTGTGCACTCCAGCCAGGTGACTGACTGTTTGACCAGGCTGTGCACTCCAGCCAGGTGACTGACTGTTTGACCAGGCTGTGCACTCCAGCCAGGTGACTGACTGTTTGACCAGGCTGTGCACTCCAGCCACACAGGCTGTGCACTCCAGACCAGGCTGTGCACTCCAGCCAGGTGACTGACGTTTGACCAGGCTGTGCACTCCAGCCAGGTGACTGACTGTTTGACCAGACTGTGCACTCCAGCCAGGTGACTGACTGTTTGACCAGGCTGTGCACTCCAGCCAGGTGACTGACTGTTTGACCAGGCTGTGCACTCCAGCCAGGTGACTGACTGTTTGACCAGCTGTGCACTCCAGCCAGGTGACTGACTGTTTGACCAGGCTGTGCACTCCAGCCAGGTGACTGACTGGTTGACCAGGCTGTGCACTCCAGCCAAGGTGACTGACTTAGTTTGAGCTTCACAACACGTGCTCCAGTCTCATAGGCTGGCGAAGCAGCCAATCAAGAGCTGCTTTCGCTTACTGCTGGGGAACTGAGACACTCTGGAACTGAGAAACTGGCTCTCAGCGGGCGGCCAGCGCTTCCAGTGAGATGCAGGGCTGCAAGTGTAACTTAAGAGCCAAGTCTATTTCAATCAGACTGCACAACCCACCCCTCGCTCTCTCTCGCGTCTCTCGTCTCTCTCGCTCTCTCTTCTTCATCTTCTAGCCATCTCTCTCTGCTCTCTCTCTCTCTCTCTCTCTCGCTCTCTCTTTCTCGTCTCGCTCTCTCTTTCTCTCTCATCTCGCTATCGCGTCTCTCTCTCTCTCTCTCTCCTCTCTCTCTCTCTCCTCTCTCGCTCTCTCTCTCTGCTCTCTCTCTCTCTCTCTCTCTCCTATCTCTCTCTCGCTCTCTCTCTCTTCTCTCTCTCTCTCTCTCTGTCTTCCATTCCATATCTGCAGTCTGCGTTTTTTCTCTCTCTAATTCTCTTCCGTCTCTATCACAAGTTCGTCCTCTTTCTCCTTGGACACATTCCGCCCTGAGCCATGTCTTCCTGCTCCAGTCTCAGCGGCCCTGATCCCGCTCACGCAGGCAGAACAGTGAGGTGTGTGTGTGTGTCGTCCCTGCGAGGTGTCCTACTCTCTGACCCTTGCCTCCCACCTGCTGCTGCCTGTTAGACACGGAGCTGAGCGGAGCCGCTGGGATCTAGTTCATCTGAGAACAGCGGTTCGCTTTCCCTCCTCGGACAGCTGGCTGGGATCTGTCACACGGCCCAGAACCAGGCCCGCAAGCAGCTGTCAAACACCCGAACCAGGCCGCCAGCAGCTGTACACGGACCAGGCCGCAAGCAGCTGTCAAACAGCCCAGAACCCAGGCCGCCAGCAGCTGTCAAACAGCCCAGAACCAGGCCGCCAGCAGCTGTCACACGCCCAGAACCAGGCCGCAAGCAGCTGTCAAACAGCCCAGAACCAGGCCGCCGTGCTCCCTGCTCAGGACAGGGTTACGTGGAGCGTTCTCAATCAGTCTCACTCAGGGATCACCCGCCTGTCTTCCTGTCATGTCACTTCCTGGGCGTGTTTAGTACTCAGTGTAGCTCAGAGGAGGGAGAGGATGGGCTCTGATTGGCTAGCTGCACCTGCTCCCGACCCTCCGACCTCTGACCCACCCTGTGGTATACTTAGGACCCCACAGGCACAGGTGTGTGTGTGTGTGTGTGACACGGGGGAGAGAAAAAGACTCTGGGTGTACCCCGAGGACACAGGGCTGTGTGTGCATGCGTGAAGTGCTGTGTACAAAGTACAGGATACCAGGGTCTCTGCTCACTCCAGCGCCTTCTATACGTGTGTCCAGCTACAACACCCTGAACCCGACACCTGGCCCTGTCTCATCTCAGAGATGGCATGTCCTTTCCTTTAGGTCGCTTGGCCGGGGGCACGGTGGGTGGGGGGGCTGGGGAGGGCGGGGGCGGGGGGGGTCAGGTAGGGGGAAGGGGGGGTAACAGCGTGACAGGCCAGCCTGGTCCCGTCCCCGGGCGAGGAGGGGAGAGAGAGCGACTGACTCGCTCAGAGGGGCCCAGCAGTTTCGTAATCGCCGCTCGCCAGCACTCCGATGTCAACAACGTGTCGCTCGGCCGAGAGACGCTATCGCCGCGGGCGACAGAGAGACTGAAATAACAGCGCACGCTGCTCTAGGCTGTGAAGACAGCCGCCTCCGGTAACATGGAGAACCTCCTGAAGGATAAGGATATATGGATCGTGGGGAGTGTGTGTCTGGTGGCCTCCTTCCTCTGGAGAAGGATCTGGAATATTTTCTCCTACAAGAGGAGAAGAGACACAGCGTCCTCTGACATCCAGGGTAGCGAGAGTGTGGTTGTGTGCGTGTGTGGTTAGAGAGTGTGCGTGTGGTGTTAGAGAGTGTGTGGTGTGTGTCAGAGAGTGTGTGTGTGTGTCAGAGAGTGTGTGTGTCAGGGTCAGAGAGTGTGTGGAGAGGTGTGTGTGTCAGAGTGTGTGTGTCTGTCTGCATGCAGAGCCTTGAAGATTCACCTGTACAGGTGTTCACCGGAGGACAGGATATTACACTGGAGGACAGGATATTACACTGGGAGGACAGGATATTACACTGGAGGACAGGATATTACACTGGAGGACAGGATATTACACTGCCGCTACAATTCTATTATGAAATGACACAATGTATGGCCCTGCAATGAACTTACATGGAATTCCATAAAAAGGTCCCTTGTTAAAAACTTCTTGCAATGAGCGTAGTGAGTGTGTGTTTGTAATGTGTGCTAGGCTAAGAGGCACAGTGTGTGTGTGTAGTGTGTGCTAGGCTAAGCAGCACAGTGTGTGTGCGTAGTGTGTGTGCTAGGCTAAGAGGCACAGTGTGTGTGTGTGCTAGGCTAAGCAGCACAGAGTGTGTACGTAGTGTGTGCTAGGCTAAGCAGCACAGTGTGTGTGCGTAGTGTGTGTGCTAGGCTAAGAGGCACAGTGTGTGTGTGTGCTAGGCTAAGCAGCACAGAGTGTGTGTACGTAGTGTGTGCTAGGCTAAGCAGCACAGTGTGTATGTAGTGTGTGCTAGGCTAAGCAGCACAGTGTGTGTGCGTAGTGTGTGCTAGGCTAAGCAGCACAGAGAGTGTGTGTGTGTAGTGTGTGCTAGGCTAAGCAGCACAGTGTGTATGTAGTGTGTGCTAGGCTAAGCAGCACAGAGTGTGTGTGTGCGTAGTGTGTGCTAGGCTAAGCAGCACAGTGTGTATGTAGTGTGTGCTAGGCTAAGCAGCACAGAGTGTGTGTGTGTAGTGTGTGCTAGGCTAAGCAGCACAGAGTGTGTGTGCGTAAAGAGTCTGTGTAGCGTGTGCATGTCACACACTACCGCTGAGCGGTTAGGGAATCGGGCTAGTAATCGGAAGGTTGCTGGTTTGATTCCGGCCGTGCGATATGACGTTGTGTGGGCAAGGCACTTCACCCGACTTGCCTCGGGGGGAATGTCCCTGTACTTACTGTAAGTCGCTCTGGATAAGAGCGTCTGCTAAATGACTAAATGTAAATGTAAATATCAGAGCTGGTTTTGGTGATCGACCATCTCTCAGACCCTGAAGAAGACCTCTGATGTGAGGACATGTGATCATGTGATCATGTGATTCTGTGATCCTGTGATCCTGTGATCATGTGATCCTGTGATCCTGTGCTCTGTGATTCATTGTGGTTCCACACACCTCTCATGAAGACATCTGTGTTGTTTTTATATCAGATATTTAATAAGAATGACACAATGTAAAAGAAACTGCATTGGCACCAAACGGTCCCTAATCAATTTCCCCAATGAATCAATCAAATCCGTTTGTATCAGTTATTGTATGATGTCATGTACTGTATCATGTGACAAGTGTGAGATTTCTCAATCACATGACTTTGGCTCAGCCATTTGGAACAGACTGTGGAATATCTAACTCTCTAAGTCACACACACGTATTCACATTGAGTCATCACATGAGAAGACATCTTTATTCCATCCCAGCTCTCTTAAATCACGATGTCATATCCTGTCATGACAGGCTCTCCTTTTTATGCACGCACTCAATTGTTTTAAAACAGGAAACCGCGGAGCACCTTTCAAAACCTTATTTAAAACCCCTCGTTAAGTCTTACAGCCGTTGAACCGTCAGCAGTAAAGCCTGTAGAGATGACTCAACGTGGTCCAGTGTTCGAGAGATGAGAGGAGAGAGTAGAGAGATGCGAAGAGAGAGGAAAGCAGAGAGAGAGAGAGGGAAGAGAGAGGAAGAGAGAGAGAGAGAGCAGAGAGAGAGAGAAGAGAGACGAAGAGAGAGAGAGAGAGAGAGAGAAGAGCGAGAGAGAGAGGAGAGAGAGAGAGAGAGAGAGAGAGAGAGAGAGAGAGAGAGCGAGAGAGAGAGAGAGCTAGAGAGAGAGCTAGAGAGAGAGCTAGAGAGAGAGCAGAGATCTCTATCTCTATCTCTCTCTATCTCTCTAGCTCTATATCTCTCTCTACTCTCTATCTCTCTCTATCTCTTCTCTCTCTATCCACCAGCATCCAGAGTGGAGCCTTCAAACACTAACTATGTTTCAGCGTTTGTGTTCATCTTCCTCGAAAGCTTGAGTGGGTCACCGTCATCTGTTTGCATTTCCTCAGGGTGGGGGTGTGTGTGTGTGTCTATGTGTGTGTGTGTGTCTCTGTGTGTGTGTGTCTGTGTGTCTCTGTGCGTGTGTGTCTATGTGTGTGTGTGTGTCTCTGTGTGTGTGTGTGTGTGTGTGGCTCTGTGTGTGTGTGTTCTCCTTGTGCTAATGCGTGCGTGTGTGTGTGTGTGTGTATCTGTGTGTGGTGTGTGGTGTCTCTGTGCGTGTGTGTGCTAGTGTGTGTGTGTGTGTGTGCTAGTGTGTGTGTGTGTGTCTCTGTGTGTGTGTGTGTGTGTGTGTGTGTGTGTGTGCTAGTGTGTGCGTGTGTTCTCCTTGTGCTAATGCGTGCGTAAGACAGAGGCACTCCCTGTCCTCTTGTCTAATGTGAGAAATATCCACATAGCTGGAGACTAAATTAGCTGCTAGATGAATGACAGAGAGAGAGAGAGACACGGGGAGGGGAGAGAGAAAGAGGGAGAGATGGAGAGAGAGGTGGAGAGAGAGAGTAGAGCAGAATGTGTCAGAGGAGAAAGGACACGGTGAAGTATGCAGATCTGAGAAAGTCATCTCTGTATCAGGTGTCACAGTATGACCCACTGCAGTCGAGACGAGTCCAGCGAACGTTCCACTCGTTCTCTCGTTCTACCCCGCTCACTTCATCACCACGGATCTCAGGACGCTCTCTAAAGACTTTGCGCCGTTCCCAAGACGACGTTCCCACCTCTTTCGTTCTTGATCTGTCGTGTTACTGCGTTTGTTTATCCTTCTGTCAGTCCACCTTTCTGTCTCTCTCTCTCTCTCTCTCTCTCTCTCTCTCTCTCTCTCTCTGTGTCTCTGTCTCTCTCTCTCTCTCCCTCTCTCTGTGTCTTTGTCTCTCGCTCTCTCTCTCTCCCTGTGGGCTGGTTGAGAATGTGCTGTTTTCACTTGGAGTCATCTTGCCTTCAGCCTGTCACTGGTGTCTGGTAACAGACGTTTGCATAACTCATTAGAAGCACTGCTTTGGCACCTACTGGACCTTCTTGTCACATTGACAGAAGACACACAAACGCATATGCGCGCACACACACACACACACACACACAAACACACACACAGAGAGGGAGAGAGAGAATGAGGAGACTAGCTCGGAGCCTTGGGGGGGAAAACAAGAATAATAAAACTGTCAGGAGAGAGAGGAATGAAGGAGGGACACAATATTAGGTTGAGCAACTGGACTTTTGAGTGACACACTTTCACAGCAGGTAGTTAAAGTTGTTATGGGACTGCGGGCCAAGTTTATGAGTTGTCAACGCGTAGACTGTCAGAAACACGACAAACTGAGCTGGGAAGAACTGTGTTCCAGGGAGGAGCAGAGTCCATGGCTGTTCTTTAGCTCTCTCCTGACCTCTAGTGGCAGGTTGAGGTAAAACAGTTTGACCCATGGAACTAGTTTGGAGGAGTTGACGTATTTGCGTAAACATTATTCAACATAATATTTTAATAATATTATTGTTATCAGATGTATGGAAGCAAATCAGTGCCATAATGTTTCGAATTTTAAAAGGCATCGAATACTTAATATTGAAACAACACTGAATTCTCATCTGAATATATTTCAAAGTAAAATAAATTTCGATCTTAAAAAATGTAACCATAAAAATTTGAAAGAAATAATTTTTAAAGATCTCATTTTTTATGGTTTAATTTTTTAAGATCGAATTTTATTTACATTGAAACATATTCAGATGAGAATTCAGTGTTGTTTAAATTTCAATATTAAGTATTGGATGCCTTTTAAAATTCAAAACATTATGGCACTGATTTGCTTCCATACAGATGAGGTGCTGTGATATAATTGAAATACATGATCATTCACAGTAAATGTAAAAGTGTTAATTTAACACGTTGCGTCTTGGTGTAACATTAGTAGATTTTATAGTTTTTTTAATCATTATTTATATTTTATTTAATCGTCGTAGAGCATTTTAGCATTAATATTTTGCACAGTACTGGAGGAAGATATGATTGGACCAACCCACTGCTAGCCTGTCTCTAAAGTAACACAGAGTCTGAGGCAGATCCAGAAGAATGTTTTATACGTTACATAATCTGTTTATGCGTCTCTGCTGTGTCAGTAGCTTGTGTCTGCCATGGGCTGGAAACAAAATGCGTTTTATGTTACAGGGTAGCGTGCAGATCAGGAATGGGCATTGTGGTCTGTGTAACCCCATCTGGTCCTGTCTGGCTGGAGGGCGCGTGTGCGTGTGTGTCTGCGTGTGTGTGTGTGTCTGCGTGTGCGTGTGCGTGCGCGTGCGCGAGCGCGAGCGCGAGTGCGAGTGCGTGTGGTTGGTGGGACCAGACTGGGTTTCTGCCTCACCAAACTTTTCTAAACTGATTATTCAGGAGAATTGGGTGTCGAGGTACAGTTAAACATTCCTCACCCCTCACACTCAAATGTTTTTATTTTAATTTCCCTCCGTTTCCTCCATGTCTTAAAGCATTTTTACGTTCCTTTAATAAATGAATACAATTATATATATGTGCCTAAGATTTTTGCACAGTACTGTATACCTGTTGAATCAGCGTAGACAGGAAGTGATGCGGCCTCTTGGAATCCCTCCCCTGTGCTAGACAGGAAGTGATGCGGCCCCTTGGAATCCCTCCCCTGTGCTAGACAGGAAGTGATGCGGCCCCTTGGAATCCCTCCCCTGTGCTAGACAGGAAGTGATGCGGCCCCTTGGAATCCCTCCCCTGTGCTAGACAGGAAGTGATGTGGCCACTTGGGATCCCTCCCCTGTGCTAGACAGGAAGTGAGGCGGCCACTTGGAATCCCTCCCCTGTGCTGCTCCTCTTGTTTATGAATCTGTTCAGAGTAGGAATCCCTAACGCCATGTCACACACTCACCTTGGTCTACATCCCTGGCTGTTAATCTGAGTGACACTTAGAACATATTTCCTGTTTCCTGTTTTGATCCCTTTCATATTGTCCCAGTTGTTTGGTGTCACTGTGTCTCCTGTTTCCTTTGACCCTTCACCTCAGGTTGGGTGAATAGCCGTCCTATACTGGGAACAGTAGCTGACCTTTCACTTCAGTAGATTTTATAGTTTTTTTAATCATTATTTATATTTTATTTAATCGTCGTAGAGCATTTTAGCATGAATATTTTGCACAGTACTGGAGGAAGATATGATTGGACCAACCCACTGCTATCCCTTTCATATTGTCCCAGTTGTTTGGTGTCACTGTGTCTCCTGTTTCCTTTGACCCTTCACCTCAGGTTGGGTGAATAGCCGTCCTATACTGGGAACAGTAGCTGACCTTTCACTTCAGTAGATTTTATAGTTTTTTTTATCATTATTTATATTTTATTTAATCGTCGACCTTTCACTTCAGATAGCCGTCCTATACTGGGAACGGTAGCCCTGGGCTTGTCTTAAATCCTGGAACTTTCAGTTTCATTTTTTTCTTCACTTTCCTTTTCTGCTCAAATCTCAGTTTTAAAAGACGACACACATCCGCTCTGGGAAAAACAGGTCGACCAAGGGAACCGTTTGGCATTTGGGGAGGTTCGGAAATACCCACAATGCATGGCGTCTGTAACAGAGGTCCAGAGGGGTTAATAAAGTCTTAGTGACCGTGAGCGTGCGCTCACACCTGTCACTTCTCTTCAACACACCGGAACAATCTGACAAGGCACGGGAGACGGACAGTAACAGTTTCTCCTGTGTTTCAAAACATCTGAAGGATAACTCCTTTTTTCGAGGCTGTCCTTTTTTCGAGGCTGTCCTTTTTAGAAATCGTCCCTTTTTGGAGGTTCTCCTTCCAGGGTCTAGTCCAGTAAAAACGTTGGTTTTCAAACACGTGGTTGCATTAGCTGTCCTCCACTCTGGTTGTTTTGTTATTCAGATAAGATCAGGTTTCAAACGCGAATTCTCCGGATTCTGACACCTGGCCGGACGGCTTAGGGAGGCTCTCAGATGTCACATGTCCATCCGCCCCCCCCTCGGGGTCGTCAGCCTCCATCAGTGGCCACTGACGTCCATCGGGGCCCACTGTGTATGAGTGGAGGACATCCCCCTGCTATCCTTATAAGTTGTTATGTGGGTCTTGAGTTAGAGAGATCCCTGTGAGAGAGAGATCACTGTGTGAGCGTCTAGGCGCCTGTCACCCACTCTGTCTTCTCGGCTTGTGGAGCTGTTGATGGTCTGGTCTTGCCTAAGCTAATCTGAAGTGAGTTCCGCCTTTTGATTGCCTGTTCGGAGTACGTCTCTGACTGAAGACCTAAACAAGGAAGAGTTGTTGACTTGTGATCTAAGAGACTAGTGACTGCTTAGTGTAAGTTACCGCCCACCGCCGAAACAACCATGAACTCCAGTCTGGTCAACTCCCTGGCCAAGGTGTACGACCCCAAACCTCTCCACGGGCAGAAACCAGGAGGGAAGAGGCTGTCTTCGTCCGGGCTGGACAAAGCGCCCTCCTGTTCCTCCTCCTGGCCCGACGGAGACTTGCGCTGCGTGGAGACCCGCATGGACTCTCTGAGCTCCCAGATGGAGCAGCTGCTCGGCCTGCAGGAGACGGTCCTCACCAGGCTGGACCTCCTGTCCCGGGACCTGGGGGGCGTGGGGCGAGAGGTGGCCTGGCTGCGAGAGGGAGGCCGGGCGGAGGTGGAGCTGCGGGGGGGTGGTGCTGGAGACCAGTGAGAGGGTGGAGCAGCAGGGGTGCAGGCTGGAGGGGGTGGAGAGGCTGGTGGAGGGCATGCAGCAGATCATCAGCTTCCTCGGAGACGCGGTGAAGAGCTCCAGGGTGGTGGAGATGCTGTTTAAGAAGCCGAAAGGCCGGGTCAGTAAAGCTAGCAGGAAGGTAAGTGGCTGGAAGTGGTGGGGTCAGTGGCAGCAACACTTCTCTGACGGTCTTTTTGATTTTTGAGGTAATCTGACGAGAGTCTGAACTGCGCTGGATTTGCCTCGGTAGCCTTTGAACTACTATTGTAACCGCTCTGGAACTCGACCAAAACTTAAGGACATTGTCCGTGTTCGATCAGGATGCTACCTTGGTGGTCCCTATAGGCTGTAACCCAGCCCACTGGTCTCAGACAGACCACACTCGAGCTCAGCCAACAGTCACTAGAGAGGCACAGGATTCTGGAAATGTTGTGTTTGCCAGCTATGAAGTCGACTGCGAAATAACTCACTGTGAATGTGTGACATTTCTTTGAACGGTGTGTCACGTCTGACAGTTGTGTTTGTGGCAACAGTAAGCCTATATTGTACTGTGGGTGTCTGCGATGCCTGATGTCATGACCTCATTGAATGGAGTGCATACTGACTGGAACTCAAGATCACCGATGATGCTCAACTCTGGAGGAACGTTATCAATGTTTCCTCGGCTTGTAGTTCTTCAGAAACATGCATATGTGTGTGAAGTCCTTACAGTTAGGCCTGTGTGTGTGTGTGTGTGTGTGTGTGTGTGTCCTCTCACTAGGATATCTTGTGCAGTAGGCTGACTCGACCGCTGTAGGCTAGGGTGGCAGGGTGGCGAGGCTAGGTAAACACTCGTAAGTTCAGATTTATTACGCCACATTGCTCGTAACCTAAGATGCTGCAAACCTCAGGACACCGTGAGGGGATGGGGGACAGACAGGCTAACAACTTCTCCTTTATTTCATGTGTGACCAGAGTAGGGTTGTTTTGTGTGTGACCGTGAGCAAGAACAGTTGGGGAACATAAGTCCCTCACGGGTCAAATGTGCTGAGTGTTTTTATAGTTTGACACTGCAGTGTTAAACTGCCTGGTGTTGCCGTTTCCTGTCCGGTGGATCCTAGCGACGACAATGTTGTTCGGTGTATCCTAGCGACGACAATATTCTAGCATCTCCTCTTCTTAACTTCATCGGCGTGCTTCACAAGACGTCTCAAAGCCGAACGCACTTCAAAGGGATCTTCTAAGGCAACTCTCCTCCTTCCCTCTCCCAGGTGAAAGACTTCAGAGGGAAGGATGGGAAGGACAACCTTAACACGAAGGGCCTTAAGACCCAGAAGAAGAGGAGTCCCCTTGACTCAACAGGTAGGACACAGTTCTCCCTTTAACTCTTCAACCACCTACGTTTCTCAAAGACTGTGACACAACGAACAAGGAAGTACATCAGGTGGTTCCACGTGGTAGTCGATGACAGTGTGTGTGTGTTCTCCTGTTCCCCTGCAGACTCCGCCCCCCTCAGGGAGGCAGACTCCGCCCCCCTCAGGGATGCAGACTCCGCCCCCCTCAGGGAGGCCTTGCTACAGGATCAGGTGAAGAAACTGAACAGGGAGAACACAGAGCGTTCCCATGGCGACCCGGAGGCTGAGGGGGTCGGTGTGGACGGAGGAGGCGGAGCGGAGTTACCCGGGTTGATCCTGGATGAACCGCATGGGGAAGAGGAGGAGAAGGAGCAGCAGGAGCAGGAGGAGGAGGAGGAGGAGGAGGAGGGGACACGTTTTCAGGGACTCTGAGTCAGAGGTGGAGGAGGAGAAAGAGGAGGAAGAGCTGAAGGAGCCTGCTGTCGACATTCCCACACAGACTCCTGAGAGCAGTCTCCCTCCACTGGAGAGGTACTCCTCTCTCACCAAACACACATCTGCATGGATAACCCTTTCATATCCTCACTGGTGTCTTTTCAAACCGCAATGACACATTTACATTTGTTTGGTGTCGGTTTTTCCTTGGGGTTGATTTGCGTTTAGCTCTGAGGTGGCGGCCAGCAGCAAGAGACGAGTCGCAGAAGAGGAGGAGGAGGTCAAGGATGAGCTGAAGAAGAGCAGGGTGGAGGAGGAGAAGGAGGTGGAGGAGGGAGGAGGAGTTCCTGAAGGGGAAGAGCCGGACACTGTCCAATCACACGCCCTGGAGTCTGAGGAGGTGGAGGAGGAGTCCGGTGTGAAAGAGTACATGATCGGTAAGAGCTGGAATATCAGTCGTTTTGATGGATTTGTAGGTTCCATGTCTTTATTGGCCTGGCCAGGAGTTAGACGAAACCATCCTGATCTTGCGAGCTTCTTGGAATCTGACCAGATCAGTGTGGCTATGCTCGCATGCTGATAGACGGGCCGAGACAGCTAGAATTGGCCTTTCGGTCAAGGACATTAGAGTTTAAGAAAGTCGTTACCCAGATCCAATGTCATAGCACTATGCAGGCTTGAACGTCACCAGCATACCACCACTGGCAAATGGGACATGGAGACGGTGTCATGGAGTCATTCACTACATTCAGCTCCTCTCTCCTTCTCCCCCCATCTTCTCTCTCTCTCTCTCTCTCTCTCTCCATCTCTTTCTCTCTCTCTCTCCGTCAGACTCCACTCCTCCACCTTCTGCCCCCTTCGAACACCGCATCGTGATCCCCAAACCTCACCAGATCGCCACCTACTACAGCATCAACAGAGAGGAGGTCGTAGGAGGGTGAGCGAGCACACACACACACACACGAGAGAGCACACACACACACCTACTACAGCATCAACAGAGAGGAGGTCTTAGGAGGTTGAGTCAGAGGAGAGGAGTGAGGGAGCACACACACACACACTAAGCTCCCCTACTCTCAGCTCTCATAACACCAGAGTCAGGCTGTTTATTTATATTCCAGAGGTATGTGAAAACTACCCTACAATCTCTCTCTCTCACACACACACACACACACACACACACACACACACACTATGCCGGCCTTGTCTAATGAAATCAAAGGAAACATCCCACTCCACGATGGAGCCAGTTAAAACAGTGTTTTTTCCCAAGCTCTTTTAATTGCCCCTTCAAGGGCAGATGATTATGAGCCTCCGGTGGGGGCTGGGGCAGGGGGGCAAGTGCATAACAGCAGCCCCCTGTGATGCAACAGGCCAGTGTTAAACCCAAGTCTCAGCATGGAGATTACTACTCTGCACGCCAACACATCTCTCGCATGCCCTGGGTAATGATGCATAACCAATGTAAGCGACTGATGGAATCGCGAGGCCAATAAGCTTTGGCGGCCCGTCCGGGATTGATCGGTAGAATCGTTGTCATTCTTTGACTTTTCTGTCTGTTTCTTTGCGGGGTTCGAAGGGGACGTTTCGGACAGGTTCACAAGTGTGTGGAGAACTCGTCAGGCCTGACGCTCGCTGCCAAGATCATCAAAGGGAGAAGCCTGAAGGAGAAGGTAATGTTCCTGATATAGATGCTGACAAGAACACGTGTCATCGGCGTTGTAGACGAACCAGATTCCCAAACGACCAGATGGTTGGATTGTGAATCATTTCCAAACGCAGTCACAAACATCTAGAATATGCAGTTGGTCTCAGCTTCCCTCCCATTGGTCAGATGCTTAAAATGGGAGACAAGATTGTGTGGAGTTAGGGTCATATGTCTTGGCAAGTCTGAATGATTTTTCTCTGAGTAATAGATGGCTCAAGTATCTATGTGATTGGCTTAGTAAACTATGCACACTGTCTGTCTGTCTGTCTGTCTGTCTGTCTGTCTGTCTGTCTGTCTGCCTGCCTGTCAGGATAGAGAGTCAGTACAAGTGTGTTTCTCTGGGTCGTTCCACAGGAGGTGGTTAAGAACGAGATCCAGGTGATGAACCAGCTGAACCACGCCAACCTGATCCAGCTGTACGCTGCCTTCGAGTCTCGCCACGACACCATCCTGGTCATGGAATAGTGAGTCCTCACGCGTCTGTAAGAAAGTGTGTGTGGGGAGGGTGAAATGCTCTAGAACCTCCCCTCTCTCTCTCTCTCCCCCTCTCTGATGGAGTTTCTAACAGTGTGTTCTCTACTCTGGACGCCGCAGCGTGGACGGCGGGGAGCTGTTCGACCGCATCATCGACGAGAACTACAACCTGACGGAGCTGGACACCGTGTTGTTCATCCGTCAGATTAGCGAGGGCCTGCAGTACATGCACAAGATGTACATCCTCCATCTTGACCTTAAGGTACGTGTCAGACTGGCTGTGAGCTGGGAAGGGATTCTGGGCAGTCAGGTGTGTTCGGACAGCCGTCTCCGTCTTTAAGAGATTTGACGTCAGTTCCAAGCAGGAAGTTAGAAACAGTTTTCTGAGTGTAGAGGTAGGTCAGGGTAATCTGCTAGTGAACCTAGCACAACTTCACACGGTAAAAACCCTGTGGCCTCGGTCCTCAGCCGACACGCCGTTAACGTCGGTCTTTTCTCGGTCTCCTGTGTTCCTCATGCACAGCCGGAGAACATCCTGTGTGTGAGCAGAATCACAAACAAGATCAAGATCATAGACTTTGGTCTGGCCAGGAGGTAAGATACTGTACTTCCTCCCCTCCTCCCGGTGCTCCTCTACATGTGTATATACCGTACCATTCTCTTACTCCTCCCACAGGTACAAGCCCAGGGAGAAGCTGAGGGTGAACTTTGGGACACCTGAGTTCCTGGCTCCAGAAGTCATAAACTACGAGTTTGTTTCATTCCCCACTGACATGTGGAGCCTGGGGGTCATCACTTACATGCTGTGAGTCCTGATATACACACACACACACACACACACACACACACACACACACACACACACACACACACACACACACAGAGACACACTACTATACTACTCTTTAACCCACATGTATCTGTTTTTTGCCTGTCTAAATGTCACACACGTGATATTTAACCTCTTCTGGGTCCAAGCGCTCCGCTCGTCCAGATCTAATAACTACTATAACAGTAGTTGACCCCTCCTCTCTCCTGCAGCCTTAGCGGCCTGTCCCCGTTCCTAGGCGACGACGATAACGAAACGCTGAACAACATCCTGGCGTGTCAGTGGAACTTCGAGGAGGAAGAGTTTACAGAGATCTCAGAAGAGGCCAAAGACTTCATCACTCGCCTGCTGGTCAAGAGCAAAAGGTGTGTTCCTCCATACGTTCGATCGAGTACGACGCCACGAGCTTGGAGATTAAGACCGTGATGCCTGTAACTCCATCGCACCCCTCAGAATTTTGCGTTACTTTAGTGTAAACTCGACTTGGATGGTGTGTGTGTGTGTCTCTAGCTGGAGGATGAGCGCAGCAGAGTCTCTCAGACACCCATGGCTGTCAGACCGTAGTCTCCACTACCGCCTGCATCAAAAGGTATCACAACATATTTACTATTCCACAATGACGTGTTCCATATACCACGAAAACAGAACACATTTCTATTTCAGATCCAGTAATCTGATGCAAACTTTTCATTTTTGCTTCCTAGAAAAACAAGTGCCACTCCACACACGCCCCTCCTCCAGAGAGCCTGGTAAAACTCGAACACCCACCCCTCAATTCTCTGGATTAAACATCAACCTTGACTGGTACAATCCGTTTTCGTCTAGACCAGTCATGTTAAATTACTTTGACACCCCCGATCTAGACACTACACTGACTGACTGACTTCTCAGAGGGAAATATATGGAATATTGTGGCCTCTTCCTGATTCCTGTTCTGCGTTTGTTCCAGAATGATCCCCGAGACTCGACGGGTTCTTCGTGATAACACAGGGCTGCGGAGCCCGAAACTGGACCAACTGCCGTTGCTGCACGTCTACAGGATGACTACTCTCTGCCTCGCATCCTCGCATTAGCTTAGCACCGCGGCTCGCTAGCTCCAGCGCCGGCTTCGTCGCCATGGAGGTCACCTCTGACCTTTCGTCACCAGGGGTTGTGAGCGATAGTGTACTTCGTGATAGTGAGTACGAAGGTGGTCAGATTCTACTGACATGCTGAACACTGTCTCACAACAACAAAATAGCAAAAATAGGATCAGCGTTACTGGCAACTAGAGCGAATCTCGATACATAATCTCACGTCACACAAAACCGCACATCAGAAGTCCTGTTTGTGGTATGACTTCTTAGTTGTCGGCTACTAGTTTGAAATCTTTGTATTAGTTTCACAGGTGAACATGAATGAAGCTGCATGTTATGCACTTTATAATATATCACTAATGAAACATAGACTACTGTAGGTCTAAAGCTGCTTTTTGCTGCTAACAGCTGCAACAGCATATTAACTGCGAATAGATGCTTTGCAGAACGTAGATTGATTTAGGCTGCATTTGTGACAACACGTTTTATACTCTTTACAGTTGCGCAGCTTGTCTATCGGTTAATAGTTTGAACTGCTGTTGATTTTACATTTAACACAATGCTACATTTCCCCATTTCCATCATAAATATATTCTTATCAGAATCAGTAGGCTACATGATCGTTTTACAGGCTAGAAATAAGGTCAAACACAACGAGCCATACGCTCCACTGTACGTCTTTAGATGCAGTAAATGATAGGCCTATACACCACCGGCTCTTCAGTTCTCCCTATTAATAAAAATAAACAGTATAGTTGAATGTCACCCTCTTGCGCCTGCCCAGCGCTACTGCTAACCGGGTGAGCCGCGGTTAACGTTACCGTTAAAAGCTTGTGTAGCTTATGCATGCTGTTCGCTTGCTTTTGCAATTTGGAGTAGCCCTCTCACCTTCCATGAAGGCGTAACGACATACAAAACACTACCTATGATTCAATGTTTATCACCGATGTGTTAGATCTCATGTTCAGGGATGATCCTAGTTCATTGCCGGATTTTACTTGAAATGCAAGGCTTTAATAACTTTAAGAAAAGGGTATTTAATTCAGAAAAGTACTTTTGTCACACCATCGCATGACTGGTTACATTATGTACTGTCAGTTGGTCATCTGTGGCCACTTATAATTGATTCTTACTATACCCTTTGACAATGGAAAAGCTTCGTCATTTTGATTTATTTAAATTGTTGATTTCTTTTTTGTGATTTAAATTTTTCAAGGAAATGTTAGAAAAAAAATAAACATAGCGATTTAAAATAAATGTCACTGTTTGAATTCATTCATATCCTTAGATATCATAAAATGCAGATACACACAAGATATGACAGAAACACTTCATTTAGTAACTGTTTATGTTTATTGCGGTCTTTAGCACACTAACACCAATATTTGCAAAAGCAAATAATTAATATGATTTCTTAGAATAACACCTCGGCTCTGAGATCGACAGAACTAAAAAAAACACCCCAGGAAGACCTCTTCACAATCTATGCAATTTCTTTCCAGATAAAAAGTGCTTAAAGAACGAGGAGTCCTTTACCAACACAATGAAGCTTGGACTTCCAGCTTTCACAAAGTACCTGGTAAAAGAGTTTCAGAATGGTTAGACTAAATACATCAAACAAGTCACTTCATACAGGTGTCCTGGATGATTATATTAAACGTCCTGTGTAGTTACCGTTTATGCTGTAGGACTTTAAGGAGAGGTTGTTCTGGGTCCACCTGGTACAGCGACTCTTTCTCATAATCTTCAAAGAACATCTGGGGAGGAAAAGTACAGTTAAAACCCATCAGAGAGAAAAAAGAAAAGAAAATATGAATTGATCACACACAGAAATTGTCTGGCAATTGGTAAAGAGTAAAACAATTGCTAACGCATCTGTTGATCGGTTCTTTTGCAGACTGTCGCAGAAGAGAACAGCAGTTTAAAAACGACATACTAACCTCTAGATTTTGAGGATGATACTTTCGATCCACGTCCCAGGGTGGCAGTTCTTCACCAAACATGACAGCCAGATGATCTACAAAGCTAACAGCGGGAAAGCGTAGCTCGCAGTTAAGTAATGCGTACAAAAATCACGTTAATATCGCACAAGTCGACCGAGGACCAAATAAAATGTCAGTAGGAGAGAAACGAACCTGGAGGACTCTCTGAAGGCTGAGATGAAGTCTGTCTGCTGGTGTTCAGGGTAGAGGAAGAGCACCGGCCACTGCAGACTTCCCTGTTCATCCAGACACACTCGCACCCCCGTAGCCTCCTGGGAGCCCAGCCCGTCCAGGTCCAGCGCTGCCATGGCTACAGAACCCACGTCCTCGCTGTCAGACTTGCGCTTCGACGGCTGGGTCGACTTCAGCAGCTTGATGCCACGCTCCTATATAGAACAGACAGGTGTTACTGCGATGCTCCTATGGAAACAGACAGGTGTAATTGTGATGCTCCTATATGGAACAGACAGGTGTAATTGTGATGCTCCTATATGGAAACAGACAGGTGTAATTGTGATGCTCCTATATAGAACAGACAGGTGTAACTGCGATGCTCCTATGTGGAACAGACAGGGGTAACTGCGATGCTTCCTGATCAAATGATACAGTACCTGTGAGAGGTGGTTTTCATTTCTGGACAGACTCACCTTGATGGCAGCTAGCAGGGTCTCTCTCTCACTGCGTTCTCTCTTCTCTTTCACCTTCGCCTTCCTCACGTCTCTCTCCAACGCTCTCTAAACCGTCAAGAAAACCATTTCATTATTTCTCCTAAAAACATGGACTTCTCTTCCTGTAACCCAGAAGGACAAGGAAGGAATGTGTCCTAGCTTGGCATCTCTTACTTTCTGTTTATCTGCAGCAGCTCTCAGTTCCTGCAGCTTCTTGTCTTTGGGCTGCAGCCTCAGGCCGTCTTCAGACCAGTGAAGGGCCTCAGTGAAGAGACGCAGCTCCATGAAGCACTGGGCGCCTGTGTAGACACAGGAAGAGAAGGTCTACAGATGTACTTTACCAACAGGGTAAACCTATCCTATAATATAACTGTGGAAAGTCAATGCAATCCTCGTGACGGCGTCAAAACCTCGTATCAGCGCTTTGAGATGGTCTGGTTTGAGCCTCCTTGCAGCTGCAGCGTCATTCAACGCAGAACGCATGTTACCTGCGGAGCGGGGGGGAAGAGGGTGTATCTTAGAGCTACCTGGGAACTGCTGGATGATGGAGTATAGAGTATATGAGTATAGATTTATATGGACACTTTGAGAACAGTTGTTTACCCAGATGAGAGTGTGCCGCTGCTCTGTTTGTGTGTAGGATGGCATTTAGGTTCATGTCAGCACACTTCTTTTTCAAGCCCTCTGTGTAGGCCAATATCGCCCTTTTGTAGTTTTTTTCTTTGAAGTACGAGTTCCCCTCCTCTTTCAGATCCTCTGCATGTTCTAAGGAGACAAGGACATTCAATTAGCATGTTCAGTAAAAAAAGGCACATTTCCTCTTGTTTTCAGCTAGCATACCTTCGGGAGATCTGTCGTCGTCGTGGATTATGGACTGTATACAAGCGAGTTCGGGGTGTGTATTGGAGTCTATCACGTCAGGTGCACTTTTCATGAACATCGGCACTCTATCAAATTCCTACACATAAGAAAGAAGACATAAATGCGTCATCACCGAAGTTAAACAGAGAGTAGGCTGACCTGGGCAGTATTCCAGAAGGCCTGTAATGCGACATACCCGGGTAAATTAACTGTCACACAATGTTGCGGCAATGTTGCTACTACGCTGGATGTCAGCTAAGGAAATTAATTTACCCGGGTGTGTCGCATTACTTGCTTTCTGGAGTGCCCCACAACTCTACTCGGTTCTCAAACTTTCTCTACACACGCTGTTTATAGGTTTATACAAGCTAAATAATAGATTCCTTACCTCTTCCCAAGTACTTTCGTTAAACCCATCTTTATATTTTTCTGTCTTGAATCTCTCCATGAAATCATCCATGCCATCGTCACTGTCATCACCTTGTTGTTGTAGCGAAGCCATTCTGACAGCACTAGCTCTAGCTAATGTCAGCTAACTTTACTTACAGCCAGAAACCTGATTTCTAAATGACCGGCGTGATTATAGTATCACAGTACGTTAACATTGATACTAGTAGCCACCTAAATATCCACGTGGCAGACAAAATGTTAAAAATCAGCTCTCGTTTTTCCAACCCGCAGTTATTTACATGTGGGTGGACAAGCGTTACATCGAAATGTATCCGAGCTGCACTACTATATCCCTGTGACAGTTCCGGATACCGTTCCCAAACATGCCAGTACCGAGTGCCACTGCGGAAAGCTACAGATGTTGTACTGATTTGGATCGTTATATAGTTTGCATTTCATCTCTACTCTTGCTGCAAACTGTGTTTATTCCTCTCTGGATTTTGCATTTTCACTATTTTGACATTGAAATGCGCATAATCTAACACATGGAAAAAAGACACAAAATACAACATTGGATGACGTTTTTACTTCTGACAGTTATCATCATTTCCCGCCCCCATCCCTTTGAAGAAAACGGACTGCACGTTAGTCCAGCTTCCAACATACAAATATACAGTAGACACATTCAATCACCATTCAATGAAAGAGAACCACATTCAAATGAAGTCCTGATACACGTCAAAATCACACTGTCTCCACAGCTCTGAGTAAGTCTACCAGCCCCTCCTTACTGAGGTAGAGTTTTTCACCAGTCTGCTGACAGATCACCTCAAATCTAGGGGTCTCCTCTAGAGCACTCTGCCCCACCACAACCACATACGGGTACCCCAGTCGATTGGCGTCCTTCAACCTCTTACCAATAGTCATCTGGGTACGGTCATCTAGCACCACCTCTCCTCTCAGGCTGGGCAAGGTCTCCCGCAGGTGTTGGAGCAAGTCATCAACCAAGTCAGCTACACTGTCCATCTTACTCCCCTTCTTAGGGGGTAAAACACAGACCTGGTACGGGGCTATGAGGCCGGGCCATCGGATACCTTCCTCTGATGACATGACTTCGATGGCTGCGGCGAGGATCCGGGTCACCCCAAGTCCAAAGCAGCCCATCTCGGTGACGTCGGACTTGTTCTGGGTGTTGGTGAAGGAGGCGTCGAATATACGCGAGTACTTTGTGCCCAGATAGAAGGTGTGGCCCACTTCGATTCCCTTGGACTCCACCAGCGTCCCCGTCTGACACCGAGGGCAGTCCGTCCGGCCTGGAGAGACCGTCTCCACGTTGGCAGAGAAGGAGCACGCTCCACACACCAGCAACCGGTCCTCTCCTATCTCCGCCGGTAGCTGGAACTCATGGGAGAGCTTCCCTCCGATGTTGCCCGTGTCGGCTTGGACCTGGACGCAGGGCAGGCCCAGCCGAGAGAAGAGCCTGGCGTAGGCCTGGCACACGGACTCGTAAGTCTGGTAGGCGGCCTCTTCGCTCGCGTCAAACGAGTACATGTCCTTCATGTAGAACTCCCGTCCCCTCAGCAGTCCGAAGCGTGGCTTCGGCTCGTCGCGGAACTTGCGGGTGACCTGCACGCATCGAAGCTCGATTATTAGCGGCTCTACGACACGACCACAACGTGAGTGAAGAATCTAAGGTGTGACGATGACAGGGCGTGTGGTGCGGTCGGCGTGTACCTGGTAGAGAAGCAGCGGGAGCTGTCGGTAGGAGAGGGTTCCCTGGGATGCTAGCAGCTCTGTCACTGCCTCTTCGTGGGTGGGTCCGAGGCAGTACTCCCCCCCGTGACGGTCGCGCAGGCGGAACAGCTCCTTCCCCATCAGGTCCCAGCGTTCGCTACGCCTCCACAGCTCGGCTGAGCACAGGCTGGGCATGTCCACCTTCTGACCTCCGATACCCTGCATTTCCTGGTCGATCAGCCTGACTAGTTTCTCCATGGAGCGCACTGTGGCCGGGAGGTAGTGGTAGCAGCCAGGGTTGGAGGGGTGGATGAGCCCAGCCTGCTGCATCAGTCTTTGGCTTTTGCAGGTCGCCTCCCCTGGGGCCCTGCCCTCCTGCCCCACGTCACGGAGGTTTGAGGGCTGAAAGAGACGGGAGACCAGGAGAGGCGGGCGGCCGGGCTTCTGGTCAGTGTGGTTGGAGAGAGGAGCGTGGCCCGCACAACCTCTGCAGGGAGTGGTTAGGGTCTTGGGTAGATGGGGCAGGATTTTCTGCCACAACAGGACCCTCATGGTTGACTAATACCCTGGAGGAAATACATCAAAGCGAAAGATTTTAATTCAGCATCTAGAAAGTGCACGGCAGTAACACAGCGGTAGTGTTTTACTATTCAAACTGGGTGACGCACATGTTCACAAATGCATCTTAATGACAAGGTCAACAAGTGTCGAAGATGTAGACGGTGACATTGACTTCCAGGTTAAATTAGCTAACCATCAAAAGTAAACCTTTTAGCCAACATGTATGTGCATTTTAAAAAGCTAGCTAGTGTTAGTACAGTTTCTATTTCCCCTAGCTTTGTAGGGTGTCATCTAGCTGGTAGCAATAAACACTGACATCTACGCTAGCTTGCCAACTCACAACAGATCGAGGCTAGTATTCATTCAAGTCAGACTCATTCAAACTACTAAATAAGCTAGACAGCATCTCACCTTGAAACAGATTGACAGTGCAAAAATCCGTTTTTATTGGTAATGTTTCAGCTTACAAAACATTAACGAAGAACAGAACATAAAAGTCTTTAGCATTTACCTAGATAGCTACTGTACATAACGCTGCCTTTTCGTCTCATGTTTTTAGCTCTGGTCTCTCACAGCTCTGGTGTTTAGCTCCACTAGCACCACCTAGCGGTCTGGAGGAACATCTGTTACTATGGTAATCCTCAACAAAAATTAAACTTGAAGAAGTGCAAGAAACCGGCTTGATTCTTTCTAACCAGATATATGAAGGTTTTTCTGAGCCAGCAACGAATTGGTGTACAGCATGTCTACCACCACAGCCAAAATGAACAAACCTACTCTGAAAATAACACCGTAAGTCAAGTACGACACCGACAGTCTAAAACATTGACACATGCAAACACATCAAGCTACTAGCTAATTAGTTTGTACTGTGTTAGTGTGACATTGTGAAACTAGCTACTGTAGCTTAGACATGTAGCTAACGTTGCTATTGCCTTTTTCGTGTGATTAGTGGCTTTAAGACAATATAGGCTAATAGCAAGAAATGTGATCCATGCACATTGTACTTTTCAGGTCCTCAAGAACAGTAAATGCGTCAACTTCAGGAATACTTCGGGTCAACCACAGTACAACCCGTACAAAGAGTGTCACCGCCTCCATTAGCAGAAAGAGTTTCAGTTTGGCCGGTGACAGTAAACTAATTGATAAAAACTATGTTCAAACACCAAAGCACATCGTTCAGGTAACATGGCAACGACTACCAGGTGTGGTGCTGTTAGAGAGACGTGCATTCAGATATAATATTACGCTCCTCTTTTTGGACAGGTATACGATGAAAATGGCAAAGATGTTACCCCACAACCCCTCTACCAGCCCGACCCAGGGCTCATACAGCCTAAACAGAGCAAAATCTTTGCTACTGACGCATCTGGCGGCACTGTTTCAGACTTCTTCTCCACGGCTTACCAGACAACCGCCAACGCAAGCTTTGCTGGGCCCTTTACCAGGTAGCGAAACTCGGATTTGGGCATAAAATCTGTACTGGCTTTCTCAACATGGAAGGTTTGAGTAGCAAAGTCTAGTATTTTCTCATCTATATGTTGGAGAACTGTTAATTAGACCAGTGGACTATAATTTGATTAACACTTATGTGTTCCAGGTCAGTGTTCGGTAGCAGCACGGTTTCCAGGTCCAGCCTGTCCACAATGGAGTCAATGAATGAAGAGATCGAAGATCTATCGTCTAAAAGAGACATCAGTACCTCAGGTGACTGATATTTCTAGCTGTATCGATTCCGTTCTTTTATCAGATCAACAATTGAATGAAAGACACAGGGCGCGGCCCACACAAACCCGCAAAGAACAGGCACGGTGACTTAAGTGACCCGCTGAACATGCTACGATGATATGAATCAGGTGTTTCTTCTGCCAGACGTCCAGGTGAGGAGGGAAGAGGTCAAGGAGCTGGTGGGGGAGGAGATGCTGGACGATGTGGTGGAGCTCTACCTCACCGAGTCAGAGACTCTCTGGATGCTGGACATGCCGGCGGTCTCCGTCTCCGTGGACTCGGAGGAGGCCGAGGACGTCAAGTAAAACACCCGCTGCCTTCTCATACTTACATTTTACATTTAGTCATTTAGCAGACGCTCTTAGCCAGAGCGACTTACAGTAAGTACAGGGACATTCCCCCCCCCGAAGCAAGTAGGGTGAAGTGCCTCGCCTAAGGACACAACGTAATTTCGCACGGCCTGGACTCCAACCGGCAACCTTCTGATTACTAGCCCGATTCCCTAACCGCTCAGCCACCTAATGTCACACTTCCCTTATTCTTATCCGAAGAAAGAGGACCGCCCTGTATGAGGAGCTGTGCAGGAACCGGATGGGAAATGACCAGTTTGTGGAAAGATCCATGCAGACGTTCAATGGAGCGCCCAAAACCAAAGAGGTCCAATGTGAGAGCATCGATATGGTGGATGCAGGTTGGTATTAATGATAATAATGAGTTCTTAAATTCCCTAGGGGTCCCTCTGCGTCAGTAAATCTGTCATTTCGATCTATGTCCCCTTCACTCTCCCCTGAATCTTCCTGACCCTAATGCCCCACCTGACCCCTGACCCTAGTGCCCCACCTGACCCCTGACCCTAGTGCCCCACCTGACCCCTGACCCTAGTGCCCCCACCTGACCCCTGACCCTAGTGCCCCACCTGACCCCTCACCCTAGTGCCCCCACCTAACCCCTGACCCTAGTGCCCCACCTGACCCTGACCCTAGTGCCCCACCTGACCCCTGACCCTAGTGCCCCACCTGACCCCTCACCCTAGTGCCCCACCTAACCCCTGACCCTAGTGCCCCACCTGACCCCTGACCCTAGTGCCCCACCTGACCCCTGACCCTAGTGCCCCATCTGACCCCTGACCCTAGTGCCCCATCTGACCCCTGACCCTAATGCCCCACCTGACCCCTGACCCTAGTGCCCCACCTGACCCCTGACCCTAGTGCCCCACCTGACCCTAGTGCCCCCATCTGACCCCTGACCCTAGTGCCCCACCTAACCCCTGACCCTAGTGCCCCACCTGACCCCTGACCCTAGTGCCCCACCTGACCCCTGACCCTAGTGCCCCACCTGACCCCTCACCCTAGTGCCCCACCTAACCCCTGACCCTAGTGCCCCATCTTACCCCTGACCCTAGTGCCCCATCTGACCCCTGACCCTAGTGCCCCACCTGACCCCTGACCCTAGTGCCCCACCTGACCCCTGACCCTAGTGCCCCACCTAACCCCTGAGCCTAGTGCCCCATCTGACCCCTGACCCTAGTGCCCCACCTGACCCCTGACCCTAGTGCCCCCACCTGACCCCTGACCCTAGTGCCCCACCTAACCCCTGAGCCTATTGCCCCATCTGACCCCTGACCCTAGTGCCCCATCTGACCCCTGACCCTAGAGCCCCACCTGACCCCTGACCCTAGTGCCCCACCTGACCCCTGACCCTAGTGCCCCACCTGACCCCTGACCCTAGTGCCCCATCTGACCCCTGACCCTAGTGCCCCATCTAACCCCTGACCCTAGTGCCCCACCTGACCCCTGACCCTAGTGCCCCACCTAACCCCTGAGCCTAGTGCCCCATCTGACCCCTGACCCTAGTGCCCCACCTGACCCCTGACCCTAGTGCCCCACCTGACCCCTGACCCTAGTGCCCCACCTAACCCCTGAGCCTATTGCCCCATCTGACCCCTGACCCTAGTGCCCCATCTGACCCCTGACCCTAGAGCCCCACCTGACCCCTGACCCTAGTGCCCCACCTGACCCCTGACCCTAGTGCCCTCAAGCCTCTTCTGCCTCCGCAGCCTGCACCGCCTCCTCCTGGGATATGTACGACTCCTTCTTGGCGGACGGAGCGGGCGAGGCCGTCCAGAAGCCCAGTTCAGAGGGCTTGATCTGCCCTGAGAGCTTCTCTCACCACAGACTGGACGCGGCTCACGGGCCCGAGAGGACGGCGTCGGTGCTCGGCACCACCAGTATAGGTAACACCGGACGCAGTGGGTCTCCACAGGCCTGTTGACGCTGCCCAAACAAACACAGACAGTTTGAAAATGACAGTTATCTGTCCGAACGTTCTAAACCCAACAGCCAACAGGAGAACGTTTGGTGTTTGTTGTACATTGTTGGGGCAGTGTGAACCAACCTTAAAACATCACGTACAGAAGTGTTGTGTGAGAGGGTTTTCCATTCAGGTAGGGTTCATAGCATGTAGCTATACACACGTGTGTGTCTTGTGTGTTTTCTCCAGCTAGCACATCTTCCCAGACCGAGATGGAGACCTTCTTGGTTCCAACGGACGACGAGCCGGACCCTGAACTCATTCTCCAGTCTGAGAGCTTCCAGCAGGATCTGTTTGTGATGGAAAGGATCGTTCTGGAGAACATTTACCAGCCCAAGCTCGCTGCATACAGACAGCTCCCCATACTGGAAGGTACAACAGTTACTTCTCTGTCAGCACAAGCTAACACAGACCAAACACATAGAAAATATGATTCAAAATAGAATACCAAGCGGTGGCCTTTCATTGTCCAGATGAAGACCTTCTGAAGAGCAAGGCAGCAGGGAGGATGGAGGAAGACGAGGAGAGTTCTCTCACCCCGGCACTGGAGAGACTCTGGGCCTTCAGCTGTGAGCTCACGGCTGGACGCAACGTCAGTAGCATGGCCTGGAACAAGACTAATCCAGTAAGCTCCTCTCTGTCTTCCTCTCCTGTTATACTGAGCCTTGTCTCCTGTTATACTGAGCCTTGTCTCCTGTTATACTGAGCCTTGTCTCCTGTTATACTGAGCCTTGGTAGTGAAGCTACACTGCTACCATGGAGTAAGGCAGAAGGCAACACGTTTTTTAAGTTTCCCCAAAAAGTTCAAAGCTACATTGATGAGGACTCTACTGTACTCTATTGTGCTCTGCTCTGCTTTACTCTACTCTGTTTTAGGCTTCTCTGTTCGCCTCTCTCCTCTCTACACTGTGTGTGTGAAAAAAAATATTTGAAAGGTTGAAAAAAGATTTTCAAAAAAAGATTAGCACGGTTGAAAACATTTTTTTTGAAAAAGGTTTTGAAAAAGAGCCCACACTTCTGTACTTTATTTGAGTGAAAAGTGTGTCAGTACTTCAACTTTTACCAGAGTCTTTTTAAACATAAGTATCTGTACTTCTACTTGAGTGAAGGATGTGTGTACTTTTACCATCTCTGGCTGTACAAAGTGTAAAGAGTAAGGTCATGTTGTCTTTACCAACAGGACCTTCTGGCTGTGGGGTACGGACAGTTTGACTTCAAAGACCAGAAATCGGGCCTAGTCTGCTGCTGGTCCCTGAAGAACCCAACGGTGTGTCTGCTCTGTGGTGCTGTGGTCGTGTTTGTGTACACCTCTCTCTCTCTGTGGTCGTGTTTGTGTACACCTCTCCCTCTCTGTGGTAGTGTTTGTGTACACCTCTCTTCTCTGTGGTCGTGTTTGTGTACACCTCTCTTCTCTGTGGTAGTGTTTGTGTACACCTCTCCCTCTCTGTGGTCGTGTTTGTGTACACCTCTCTCTCTGTGGTCGTGTTTGTGTACACCTCTCTCCTCTGTGGTCGTGTTTGTGTACACCTCTCTCTCTGTGGTCGTGTTTGTGTACACCTCTCTCCTTCTGTGGTCGTGTTAGTGTACACCTCTCTTCTCTGTGGTCGTGTTAGTGTACACCTCTCTCTCTCTGTGGTCGTGTTAGTGTACACCTCTCTTCTCTGTGGTCGTGTTTGTGTACACCTCTCCCCTCTGTGGTAGTGTTTGTGTACACCTCTCTTCTCTGTGGTCGTGTTTGTGTACACCTCTCTCCCTCTGTGGTCGTGTTTGTGTACACCTCTCTTCTCTGTGGTCGTGTTTGTGTACACCTCTCTCTCTCTGTGGTCGTGTTTGTGTACACCTCTCTTCTCTGTGGTCGTGTTTGTGTACACCTCTCTCCTCTGTGGTCGTGTTTGTGTACACCTCTCTTCTCTGTGGTCGTATTTGTGTACACCTCTCTTCTCTGTGGTAGGGTTTGTGTACACCTCTCTCTTCTGTGGTCGTGTTTGTGTACACCTCTCTCTCTGTGGTAGTGTTTGTGTACACCTCTCTTCTCTGTGGTAGTGTTTGTGTACACCTCTCTCCTCTCTGTGGTCGTGTTTGTGTACGCCTCTCTCCTAGGGCTAACTGCTAACAGGGGCTAACTACAGGGTCTTCTCTCCTCTGCAGTGGCCTGAGAGGGTCTTTCACTGCGAGAACGGAGTGACCGCCCTGGACTTCTCAGCTAGCAACGCTAGCCTGCTAGCCGTGGGGATGCACGACGGCAGCGTGGCCACGTACAACGTGCAGAGCCGAGACGAAACGCCCACCACTGACACCACGTAGGTGCTCAGAGAGTCTTCTGTCTGCTCCACGCCATCTCTGTGTCATTATGTCCTTATGCAGTATCTATCTTTGCCACCAGGAGGAGCTATTTCCTCACAAACGAACCGTTTTTTAAATATTTTTTATAACCAAGCTTGTGATATCAATGGAAAATCCAATTAAATGACTTAACTTTTCTTCTGTCACCTCCATTCTTAGTATGCAGACTACACACTAAAATAGGGTCGGGAATAATGCGGTATGCAAACTGCCACGTTCCTTCCAACCTGTCTCTCTCCTGACATCAGCTCCCTCTGTCCCTGTGCAGTGACTGTGCCCACAAGCACACAAGCCCGGTGTGGCAGGTGAGGTGGATCGACAGTGAGAAGGGGACCGTCAGGGGAGGACAAGGGGGAGAACCTCATCTCCATTTCCGCCGACGGCAGGATCAGCAAGTGGTTCCTACGCAAAGGCCTCGACTGCATAGGTCAGTAGGTCACGGGACACAATCAGGACCCTGTTCTCTTTAGCACTGGAACATTAGTCAGTTATTTATTTCAGATATGGTTTAATTCACTTCAGCTCAGTTTTATTTACATGAATGGCCCAGTGTTTGAGGCATGGCTAGCCCATTAGCTCCCAGTGTTTGAGGCATGGCTAGCCCATTAGCTCCCAGTGTTTGAGGCATGGCTAGCTCATTAGCTCCCAGTGTTTGAGGCATGGCTAGCCCATTAGCTCCCAGTGTTTGAGGCATGGCTAGCCCATTAGCTCCCAGTGTTTGAGGCATGGCTAGCCCATTAGCTCCCAGTGTTTGAGGCATGGCTAGCCCATTAGCTCCCAGTGTTTGAGGCATGGCTAGCTCATTAGCTCCCAGTGTTTGAGGCATGGCTAGCTCCTTAGCTCCCAGTGTTTGAGGCATGGCTAGCTCATTTGCTCCCAGTGTTTGAGGCATGGCTAGCTCATTAGCTCCCAGTGTTTGAGGCATGGCTAGCTCCTTAGCTCCCAGTGTTTGAGGCATGGCTAGCTCATCAGCTCCCAGTGTTTGAGGCATGGCTAGCTCATTAGCTCCCAGTGTTTGAGGCATGGCTAGCTCATTAGCTCCCAGTGTTTGAGGCATGGCTAGCTCCTTAGCTCCCAGTGTTTGAGGCATGGCTAGCTCATTAGCTCCCAGTGTTTGAGGCATGGCTAGCTCATCAGCTCCCAGTGTTTGAGGCATGGCTAGCTCATCAGCTCCCAGTGTTTGAGGCATGGCTAGCTCCTTAGCTCCCAGTGTTTGAGGCATGGCTAGCTCCTTAGCTCCCAGTGTTTGAGGCATGGCTAGCTCCTTAGCTCCCAGTGTTTGAGGCATGGCTAGCTCATTTGCTCCCAGTGTTTGAGGCATGGCTAGCTCATTAGCTCCCAGTGTTTGAGGCATGGCTAGCTCCTTAGCTCCCAGTGTTTGAGGCATGGCTAGCTCATTTGCTCCCAGTGTTTGAGGCATGGCTAGCTCATTAGCTCCCAGTGTTTGAGGCATGGCTAGCTCCTTAGCTCCCAGTGTTTGAGGCATGGCTAGCTCATTAGCTGGCTTGGTTTGAGGCATGGCTAGCTCATTAGCTGGCTTGGTTTGCGCTAGTCCGTGTGTTCTGCCTCCCGTAGACCTGATGAAGCTGAAGAGGACGAGGAACGAGAAGACAGACTAATGTTGTGGAGAAGGAGAGGAAGAGCGAGGCTCTGATCTCACGCCAGGCGCCGGGCCTCTGCTTCGACTTCCATCCGATGGTGAGATCTCCTCCCTGTCTGTCTGTTGTAGTTTGTTTGTATCGGTGTGAAAAGGGGAGTTAAGACCATGCCTTTGCCCTCAGGACTACAACATTTACCTGGCAGGAACAGAAGAGGGCCACATCCACAAGTGCTCCTGTTCTTACAACGAGCAGTATCTGGAGACCTACTCTGCACACAAGGTAGGCCCAAGCCCTTCATTCATAACGCCACACAGTAGCCGCCGACAGGGATGAATCGAAAGGGTAATTCGAGACTTCGGTCCTGGTTCCTGTTTGACCCGTGGCTAGGGCCCCGTGTATCGGATCACGTGGTCTCCGTTCTGCGAGGACCTCTTTCTGAGCTGCTCGTCTGATTGGACCATCCACCTGTGGAGGCAGGACCTGCTGGAGCCAGTGTTGAGCTTCCCCTCCACCCAGAGGGCGGTCTATGACGTCATGTGGTCCCCCCAGTGGGCCACCGTGTTCGGGGCTGTCAACGACGGCAGGGTGGAGATCTGGGACCTGGGTGCTAGCATGTGAGAAAACAAATGGACTCTGTCTCCCTCCCTCTCTCTCTCTGCTCTCTCTCTCTCCCACTCTTTCTCTCCCTCTCTACTCTCTCTCTCTCACCTCGTCTCTCTCTCTCCCTCTCCTTCTCCCCCTCTCCCTCTCCCACTCTCCCTCACTCTTTCTCTCTCTCTCCCCCTCTCCCTCACTCTCTCTCTCTCTCTCCCTCTCCCCCTCCCTCTCTCTCTCTCTCTCTCTCTCTCTCCTCTCCCTGTCTCTTTCATCACCTGAATCAGCCCATCTACAACATAGTCCGTTCAATCGTTCACCAACCTCCTGTGCTCAGCCTGGACCCCACGGTGGTGAGCCTGGCCGGCCCCGGGGCGAGGCTGACCTCTCTGCTGTTCGCTTCGGAGACAGACTGCGTCCTGGTCGGGGACAGCGATGGCCAGGTCAGCGTCTACCAGCTCAAGAACTTCAGCGTAGGAGAGGGCGACCAGGTGAGTCCTGGATGAACATGAGGCTCCGATACCAGCGCTTCTCAAACGTCTGTTAATCCGTTAGCCCTCGTTTACAAAACGACCTCGTCTCCCTGACCTCCCTGAAGATGCTCGACGGCCCTCAGTTTGAGCTCGTCCTCACACAGGGTTTACCTGTCGATTGAAAGCATGCGAACGTTCGTCGTTATATATATCTGACGATGACATCATCTGCAGCTTTTTGCTCTTTCAGACAGAGTGACTCCTTCGGGTGTGTGATCATTACAACGTTCTTTAAGCTTGTGTGTTCATGTAGTGATATTGCCAGTAACGTTTCCTGTCGAGGTCGTTTGACGTGGCGTCTCTGTCAGGAGGTGGCTGAGGAGCTGCACTTACCTCGTGAGCTGATAACCTCCTCTCTCTTCTCAGGTGGACACATTAGAAGACATCATCGGCTCCACCCTAGCCAGCCAGCTGTGAGAATACAAACACACACAGGTTAATGTCCCTTGAGCTGTCTCCTGAGCTCGTCCACCTTCTGAGTAGTTTTCCTCATGTTTTGATCCCTGGAGAAGCGGGGCGGCTGAATGTCTCGTGTTAGTTGCACAATCTGATTACAGAAGACGGCAGGTTGTGTCTGCTGGCTTGGTTTGATACGGGGAATCAAGAATTATAACTAAAATAAAGCAATAAGGGAAAACCAGGAAACAATTCCATTTCAGTCGTTGTCTGTTAAGATCAGTTTTGGGGAAGTTTTTCTCTCAGGGTTTAGCTGATGTGAGACTTGTGGCCATGGCTTGGCGTTACTGTGTGTTTGACGACATTGTATTCCCCTTCCTCTCTCACGCCATGCGGCTTGTTTACCAGAGCTGCACTTACATTTACATTTAGTCATTTAGCAGATGCTCTTATCCAGAGCGACTTACAGTAAGTACAGGGACATTCCCCCCCGAGGCAAGTAGGGTGAAGTGCCTTGCCCAAGTACACGTCATTTTGCACAGGCTAAATCGAACCAGCAACCTTCTGATTACTAGCCCGACTCCCTAACCACTCAGCCATCTTACCCCCCCCACTTCTTCCCAGTGAGGACGGAGGTTGTCTTTGACGCCGTTCTGCTCAGGGGTAATGGAGTATTTAGCCCGTTTACTGTCATAAACACACAGACACACCTTACACACACACACACACACACACACACACCCACACACTTTACAGCATTCAGCTCATCCCACCGTGTTAAGACGGTCATTACACAGGCACGGTCTTTCCCCGACATTTAACCTCTCCGTGTTGAAAGTGATCGTAAACTGAGTGCAAGCTGAGCTTTATGAACAGGTGTGGGGATGTGAAATCTTGGAAAAACACTGACAGGAAAATCCACAACTTTTGTGATTTGTTTTCAGTCAGATGTTCGTTGTTTTGACCAGTTGTAGTAAGTTGGTGGTTTGTCCTAGTTTGTTAAGATAGAGAGAAATCGATACAGGAAGTATACAGTACTGTGCAAAATTCTTAGGCACAAAACAAATATATAAAAAAAGGAAAGCAGAAATGTTTTTAAGACAACGAAATGAAAACACTTTAAACATTGCACTTTTATACAGCAGCACAAATACAGAAGACCAAATAAATAATAAGACACTATTTGTGTAAAAACTCTTGGCAACTCTCATTGGCAGCTTGTCAATCATGCTCTCATACTTCCTTTGAGAACGAGTCTGAGCGAGATAAGAGGAGCACGTCCTGTACACAGCCTCCAGCACAACATTGTCTTGGATTAACTAACCGCTAATATGACCACTGACTTTCAAATTAGATCGAGCATTTAGGAGACTTGAATAACAAGAAAATAAAATTGCATCCTACTACCTCCACAAACCTGATGTAAGATTAAAACAAAATGTTTAATTCAAAATATTTAAAACTTATAGAATAATAAGAATACGTGTAATCATACTTTACTATTGTCATAGTCATATAAAAATGTCTCGTACTTGAAAATAGTCGTTATTTAAAACTTTTGTCTCAATTTATCCTCTTTCCTTTGTTTACTCGAAACCTTTCAAAGAAGCCTTGTTTCGTTTTTCTCATTTTAAACAACTCCCCACACACACACACACACACACCACACACACACTAGACAGACACACACGCCCCCCACACACACCACACACAACACTAGACATACACACACGCCCACACACACACCACAAATACACACACACCACACACACACACCACACGGACACAACACACACACACACACACCACACACACACACACACACACACACGACACATACACACACTCCCCCCACACACACCACACAGACACACACACACACCACAAATACACACACACCACACACCACACACCACACACACACACACACCACACATACACACACACCACACACCACACACACACACACACATACACACACACACACACACACACCACACACACACACCAGGTATACACACACACTCCACAGAGCTTCCAATATGGATCCCCAGCAGTGTTTACCCTCACCACTGCATTAACACAGGGGAACCCTCCTAACATCGTCCATGTGAAGTCATTTCACTCGAGCCAAACACAACTCTCATGTCAGGGTTAGTGCACGTGGCCACATTAGACCGTCAATAAACCCATAATGGCTATGATGGAAGGTCAACATTGACCTTGTTTTTTTTGTAGCTCTAAACTGGGACAAAACGCTGTTAAGGGACCTCAAATTTGACGACAGGTCCCTGGAAACGCAAAACATCTGTTTAGCCGAGGGACATCACTGCGCGTCACCTATTAAGGATTGCATCAAATGGAAGGTCGCTGTAATAAAGATGTTTAAGTAGAGTGGTCGAACAGCATCGTTTGTCTCTCGCAACAGATAATCCGATTGGGTTTTGGTGCAGTAAAGAAGTAATTACCTGATTGAAATCACCCTCTTAAGACTCCAAATGCTGATGTCGTGGCGGGGAAGACCGGATACACAGAGCCATCTGACTGGAAATGACCGGTCGCGATGGTGGGTGGGCGGGTGTGTGGGTGGACGGGTGGTGTGGAGAGATGGAGAGATGGATGGGGATGGGCCAGGGCGAGCCAATCCGTCACAAACGAGTTAAAAGGAGGAAGGTATATATTGAGGGGAAGTCTTAGACCAGAGCACAACTCCGCCTGGTTACTGCCTCAACAAGACTGAGACGATCCCCTCGAGACGAGACCAGGAGTTCCCCCCCCGAACGAGAGACGACAGAGTTGAACCGACAGCAAACAGTCCTTCCACGACCAGACCGCGAGACATCCAGGATGCGTGCGTCGGCGGTGTTGCTGCCCCTGCTGCTGTGTGTGGTGGTGGGGGTGAGCCAGGTGCAGGCGGAGGTTAGGGCGGTGAAGCTGTGTGGGAGAGAGTTCCTGAGGGCTGTGGTCTACACCTGCGGAGGATCTCGCTGGAGGAGGCTTCCCGCAGACCCTGAACTAGAAGGTGAGCTGGTGCTCCTCACATTTACATTACATTACATTTACATTACATTACATTACATTACATTACATTTACATTACATTACATTTACATTACATTACATTTACATTTAGTCATTGAGCAGACGCTCTTATCCAGAACGACTTACAGTAAGTACAGGGATATTCCCCCTGAGGCAAGTATGGTGAAGTGCCTTCGCATGGCCAGGGAATCGAACCGGCAACCATCTGATTAATAGCCTGATTCCCTAACCGCTCAGCCATCTGACTACTCACAGTCTTCTTCTTTTCTGTATTCCTTTCGACAGATCTGATTGGACGATCTCTTTCCCTCTGCTCTTGTGATTTTTCTGTTTACAATCCACCTTCGTCACCTTCACAGGGGTTATAATGTTCTTTATCTTCATGTTCATCGATCAGTTCAAAACGTGTTTCTAACCCTCTGACTGATTACTAAATAGTTGTGACTTTTTAATCTGTTTATGCAGCATCTCTGCTGACTCCCTTTACCTCCAGTGGGCCGTGTGTGTGTGTGTGTGTCTGTGTGTGTCTGTGTGTGCGGTCTGTGTGTGTGTGTCTGTGTCAGTGTGTGTGTGTTGTGTGTGTGTGTCTGGGTGTGTGTGTGTGTGCGTGTGTCTGTGTGTGTCTGTGTCTGTGTGTGTGGTGTGTCTGTGTGTCTGTGTGTGTGTCTGTGTGTGTCTGTGTGTGTGCGTACATACATGCAGCCTTGGTGACTGGATCTGCGTCGTGATTACCCAGGAACTCCCGTCTTATCTGATTGTGTTATTCCATCATGTGATCATGTGTTCTTACAGGGCCAGACACAGACACAAGCAAACCCGTTTATCTCCTGGGCCCTGCTCATTATCACCAGACAGATGAGCTGCCAGATGACAGAATACATGCTTCCACATAGACTCTGACCAGCAATTACAGCCACGCACAAGAGTCAGACACAACTTGATGTACACCGGAAATACTCCGGAACCAGTGAGCCAATGTATTTAACCTCAGACCCAAATAATACAGAATGATTTATTTTCTGCTGTAAAATGTTTCCGATTTTTGATTGGATGATTTGAAGGTTCCACTGAGTCCCATCGTCAGCCAGCACTCCTCAGGTCCCGAGACGTAACGTCCACCACGAGTCTACGCGTGCTAACCCTTCTGTTGTCACCTCCAGATCTGGCCAACGGCGAGCAGGGGAGCATGGAGAACCTGAGCACCACCTTAGGGTCCGACCTCAGCAGACGAGACATAAACAACATGCTCACCACTGTCTGCTGCCAGGTGGGCTGCCGTAAGAGTGACCTCACCTATCTCTGCTGAAGAGGGGTCGGTGTGACCCACCACCACCACCACCACCACCCCACTGCCTGCAACCCTCATCACAGATTCACTGTCATCTTTCCCAAGCGCGCTCTGCCTTACCTTACACCTAAGGCAGGTTGTTTTAAACTGTTTTCGTGAAATCGGAACACTTGCACTAGGAGAATCAGGAATCATGTCGAGCTTTTAGATTGTGAATACTTGTTTTGGTGGGGATAGCCTATAGAGATTAGACTAGTTATGTAGATCATTGATGATGACCGTAGCACTGCAAGAGAAGAGAACCAAAGTTGTGAATTCAGGGGGTTTCATCTAGTTTTAGTCTGTATTTCATATAGTTTTGTGGGCACTGTATTTTTGGCCAGGGCTTAATAAATGTTCTAACTTATATTTGGTTTGTGGAGTGAAATCTTATTATTGAGACCACAGGATTAAAGTAATTAACTGAATTCTCCATGTTTTAAATCAGTATGAATGTTTGAGGATCTGAGGTGGACCCAGGAAGCCAAGATGCTGAAACGTTTAAAAGTTTAACATTGTCTTATTTAATTAGAGAAACTTCTCTCTAGTTCATAGTTACACCTTCCAACACACATACTAACCCCTTTGGGCATTTCATCCAAAACACACATACTAACCCCTTTGGTAATTGTTGGAATGTGCTTCAGCATTGAATATAAATGCAGCAGCCTCCCCGATTGGCAAA
>CAEFZP010002798.1:0-16353 GCA_903064625.1 Mallotus villosus | reverse complement strand
AGAGAGAGAGATAAATAAAATCTGATATATGGAGGGTTTATCCTAGGGCAAGGCCGGTTACCGCAGAAACTTTCAATCAGCTTAAATGGTTTTCAGCCCCGCCCTCCCGATGCTC
Source organism: Mallotus villosus (assembly GCA_903064625.1). Classification (NCBI taxonomy): domain Eukaryota; kingdom Metazoa; phylum Chordata; class Actinopteri; order Osmeriformes; family Salangidae; genus Mallotus; species Mallotus villosus. The sequence continues at coordinate 16,238 of CAEFZP010002798.1, read as the reverse complement.
TGTCACAGACTGACACGGTCGCCATGGGGGCGAAGGGCCCCGTTTCAGTTTTAGCTCTCTCTGGGGTACACATGGTAGGTAGGGGGGGTAGGTAGGGCTGGTAGTGGGGTGTGTAAGGCATGTATGGCCGTGAGGGGGTAGGTAGGGCTGGTAGTGGGGTGTGTAAGGCATGTATGGCCGTGAGGGGGTAGGTAGGGCTGGTAGTGGGGTGTGTAAGGCATGTATGGCCGTGAGGGGGTAGGTAGGGCTGGTAGTGGGGTGTGTAAGGCATGTATGGCCGTGAGGGGGTAGGTACCCGAGCGATGCAGTACTCCCTGGGGTTCTCCTTCTCCAGACCGTACTTCTCCAGCGCCTCCACCACGGCCAGGTCGGCCATGTCTGACGTCGACAGCAGGATGGTCTTATAGGGGATGTTGGGCTTCAGGCTGTCAGCGTAGATCCGCAATGTTCCTCCTGCACACACACACCACACACACACCACACACGGGGGTTATCTCTTTTAATGCCTTGCCTCTGGATGAACTATGTTGCCGTCTTTCCATTGCAGAGATATTCCACATCTGAGACGACAATGTTGGCTGGCGGCGCAGTCACTCACACACACACAGCTGGGTACAAACACACACCCTGTAATCCACCACAACAACATGCTAGTTTTAGTCAGTCTGGTGAATGTGTATCGAGTCTTGTGATTCTGTTGTTGAGGCTAAAGCTGCTTTCATAAAATGAAATTTAAAAAATCTCATATAAGTTTAATTGTATTTTATGATCTCGGCTGTTGTTTGTGCCCTGGTATGACGACTCTCTGCACACCAAGCCCCTCATTCCTACTGCTAGAGCAGTAGCAGTCACAGAGAGCTTGATGTCTGGACCTGGAGGGGATGGTCTATGTTATGACACTGCTCCACCCAGCCCGGGCACAGAACACCCCCTCAGAGACCAGACAGAACAACATGATGCCCTGCCAGCGCCAGTCTGCTGTGTGTGTGTGTGTGTGTGTGTGCACTTGCCTGGTGTTTACTAAGAAAAAGGCTAAAGCAGTTAAGGGCCTGTCTGGCTGTGGTGTTATATAAGAGCTAGTGGGAAAGTTAAATGGGCACTCGACACACACACACACACCCTGACACACACACACACACACTTACCGACACACACACCCTGACAAACACACACACAGAAACACAAACACATACAGACAACCACCCCAACACACAAACATTGACACACGCACCCGACAGACAGACAGACAAAAACACACAGACACACACCTGAGTCCGGCCGGCCGTCGTTGCTCTTGAACTCCTGGATCCTCTTCTCCAGCTTCTGCTGGCGGCGTCTCTTCATCACCACCTCCGGGTTGGAGATGGTCCTGGTGAAGCTGGTCTCCGGCATGTCCTTGTACACCTCCGCCGCCAGCCGAGAGTTCTCCCTGTCAGGGGGTCGAGAATAACGACGGTTATTAACGATGGAGGAGCAAAGGTTAGGAAGCCGAGCGTGTTTTGGGATTCTGGTGGAATCCGAGATGACTCCACTGTGTGGTGTGTGTGTGTGTGTGTGTGTGTGAGGCCTCGGGGGAGACACAAGGGCGCAGGGCTAACGAGAGTGGGGCTGGCCGGGAGACTTCCTGGTTTGTGTGGTGCTCGTTAGGGAGGCCCTGGTATGTGACAGGAGTGTGTGTCTGGTCCTGTGTGTCTGGGGCCCGTGGCACAGTGAGAGGTGGGGATGCAGAGTGTGTCATGTACTGTAGGCTTTGTAGGATGGACTGTTGCTATTATCATGTGATGTGTCTAGTGTGTGTAGGTGTGTGTGTCCTACCCGTCCTCTCGGTTCAGGGCCAGCTCGTCTCCGTCGGGGATGCGGGCGAACGCCTCCTTCTCCCGCTTCTTCTCCTTCTTCTTCTCCTTCTTCGACAGCGTCCGCTTGAAGTTCTGGATCACGCCCTCCTTCTCCGGCCCGTTGCTCTGCGTCTTCTGTGGGGGGGGGGAAGGGGGTGTGTAGAGGGGGAGTGAGGCTCGTCGCCGGGTCGAGGTCGTGAAGGCTATCTGGCGGACTGAACGGGAGTGCGAGGGCCCTTTACAGCTCCCTGGGCAGGGGTAGTTATCCTCTCATTGGTCAGCTGTGTAGCCATGCGTTAAGGACACACACACACTTTTCCAGGGCCAGGGGGAGAGTGGTATTTCTGGACGAGGGAGTGGAAAGAGGCTTTGAGGGAACGTGGAGTCAAGTAGTCCTCCATAAACCTCTCTCCATCTCTCTGGAGAGAGGGGAGGAAGGAAGAGAGAGGGGAGACGAGGGGGAGGGCAGCAGAGAGGTCAGAGACAGGCGGACAGAGAGAGAGAGGGAGAGGAGAGGAGGAGAGGGAGAGGGAGAGGAGGAGAGGGAGAGGGAGGAGAGGGAGAGGGAGAGGGAGAGAGGGAGAGGGAGAGGGAGAGGGGGAGAGGGAGAGGGAGAGGGAGAGGGAGAGAGGGGAGAGGGAGAGGGAGAGGGAGAGGGACAGAGAGGAGAGGAGAGGAGAGAATGAGGGAGAGCGAAAGAGAGACGGGGACCAGAGAGAGAAGGCGGTGGAAGACCCACCCAGACCATGCAGAGCTCGGCAGGGCTAGGGACGGCAGGGGGGCTGGTTGGTCAGGAATGATGCTGCTGGTGGGAGGGATGAGCGTTACCTTGGGGATGATGTCGTTCTCGTTCTTCAGGACGAAGCGGCCCTCTCGGTCGTCCTTGTTCCAGTTGAGCTGCACCACCAGAGGCTTCTCATCCAGGTCCAGCTTACGCTCTTCTAAGCCAAACACAAGCACCAGTTAACCCAGACTAGTTACCTCAGACTAATTATCCCACTCACCAGGTAACCCACACTAGTTAACCATCTCACTAGTTAACCCTGAATAGGTAATCCATGCTCACTAGCTAACCTAGACCAGTTAACTCAAATTAAACAATGAAAATAAGTGAGAAAGTAGTCCAGATGCCTAACCTAAATGCTTACGTTCTCAACAGACACGGAAACCCACAAGTCACAGGTCCTATAAACATGTGCATGTTAATGCCCGGTTGTAAACAGGACCCCCCTCATACACACACACACACACACTCTCTCTCACCCCCGCTGACGTGGACCTCGTAGAGGGAGTATTTGGGGCGAGGACAGCATCCTCATGTCCGGACGGAACTTCTCGGCCAGCGTCTCGATGACGTCCTGCGTGGTGGCCGTGCTCGACACGCGGATGCACTTGGTGGCAAAGTTCCCCGCCACGCGGGTCCTGGAAGTAGAACCTCATCACGCCATGGAACTCCAGGTCCTGAGGAGAGAGAGAGAGAGGGTAGAGGAGTGAGGCTTCCGGAGACTTCTCTGTTATGAGAGAGCGAATATAAGAGATGAAGGAGAGGGGGACAGAGAGAGAGAGAGAGAGGGGGAGGGAGAGGATAAAGGAAGGAAAAACACTTTTTTCTGGGACAAGAGAGAATACAAGGAAGCTGGCTAGCCTGGGGTTAGATGCACGGGTTTCAGAGCCACACGCGCAGACCGAGAGAGGGAGGAAGAGAGAGAAAGAGAGAGAGGGAGGGGGAGGAGAGAGAGAGAGAGAGAGAGGAGAGAGAGGAGAGAGAGGAGAGAGAGAGAGAGAGAGAGAGGAGAGAGAGGCAGGGGGAGAGAGAGAGAGAGAGCGAGAGAGAGAGAGAGAGCGAGAGCGAAAGAGAGAAGAGGAGACGGGGCGCCTGGAGACAGGCACTGCTTTCCTTTATTCCGGTAACAAAAGCAGCGAGCAGATCTGTGTGAGTAGCACTGCTGGAAGATTAACATCTTAGTCCTTCAACACAGGCCGATTACACCTGGGGAACTAGAGCCTTGGCACACACACACACACACACACACACACACAGACACAGACACACACACACACACACAATAGGAAATAGGGCTGGCTTCCGACCACACCTAGCCCCAGGGACAAGATGTCACATTGTCTGATGCACGCACACGCATACACGTGTTTAATGGCAGTGATTTGTGCAACCCATACAATGTGCCTGCAAACTCACCGCACACTCCCCAAAACCCCTCTCTTTCTCCCTCTCTTTCTCCCTCTCTCCAAAAAAGGGACCCGAAGAAAAGACATATCACATGATACATCACTAAGTGTACACCAATAATACCACCTGCGTGCTTACACTACTCTCTCCAAGTCCAGAATAGGTGTACTTCCCAGGGCAGGCCAGTAGGGGGCAGCAAGACCACATCCATGTTGATCTGAGGTGCCCATCCTCTCTGTTCTGACCTTTAACATCCTGACTGGGTCCTACTAACTGGACTACACACCCACCCTGCAGTCATGGTAGTTACACGAGTAGCTAGCATCCAGCTGGACATGCCAATAACATGACCACCAAGAAGCTAGCAGCTAGCCGTGTCCATATCATATTACCACCAAGATTCTAGCATCCAGCTAGCCATATCAATTTCATTACCACCAAGTAGCCAACAGTTAGCTTGCCATGCCAATATAACAATCCTACCAAGTAGCTAGCAGCTAGTAAGCCAGCCATGCTAAGGCCAAATGACGAGGTTCTAGCTACTGGTGGTAATATCAACTTTGACTCACAACAAAAGTAGCTTGTATCTCGCCAATGACAACACAACATTACAAGGAGAGTAGCTATCCACTAGTTGGCTGTGCCCACAGCATTACCACCAGAGTACCTAGCAGCTAGGTGGCTGTGCCCACAGCATTACCACCAGAGTACCTAGCAGCTAGGTGGCTGTGCCCACAGCATTACCACCAGAGTACCTAGCAGCTAGGTGGCTGTGCCAACAGCATTACCACCAGAGTACCTAGCAGCTAGGTGGCTGTGCCAACAGCATTACCACCAGAGTACCTAGCAGCTAGGTGGCTGTGCCAACAGCATTACCACCAGAGTACCTAGCAGCTAGGTGGCTGTGCCCACAGCATTACCACCAGAGTACCTAGCAGCTAGGTGGCTGTGCCCACAGCATTACCACCAGAGTACCTAGCAGCTAGGTGGCTGTGCCAACAGCATTACCACCAGAGTACCTAGCAGCTAGGTGGCTGTGCCAACAGCATTACCACCAGAGTACCTAGCAGCTAGGTGGCTGTGCCAACAGCATTACCACCAGAGTACCTAGCAGCTAGGTGGCTGTGCCAACAGCATTACCACCAGAGTACCTAGCAGCTAGGTGGCTGTGCCAACATAGCATTACCACACTAAAAGTAGTTAGCAGCAAGCTGGCTGTGCCAACATATAAAATGACTCCCGATAAAAAATGAGCTCGACCCGAGTTGATCTGGCTCATGTGACATGAGAGCAGCCTATAGCAGACACCACATGGATTATCCTGCCTTAATCCCATCAGTGTCTCTAGTCATGCTTTCTATGAAGGCTGGCTGTGCAACACACTGACGAGCATCGGGACAGATGTGTGTGTGTCAGGTGACTGTCAGGGATCAAACAACTCTAGGGTCGCATCATCGTGACAAATCAGCCCAGCCCCCTTCTGAGAGGGGATTGGCTAGAGAGGTGTCCGTCAGTGTTCCGAGCGCGCCATTGGATGAAAGCCGAGGGGCTCGTCCGCCGTGTGATACGAAAGAGAAAACGCAGGCTGTTACATCATCGCTCTGCTCTGCCCCTCAGACTTCGAGCTGGCCTGAACAATAAGACACACACACACACACACACACAGGGAGAGACAAGAGTGTGTACACCACTGTGTTCCTAGCCCGTTTCTGTGTGTACCAACGAGCCTTTGCTGTTAGTGATGCGTATCTCTACACTTGGAATGTCGTGTTCCCGTTGAGCCGCTGTGGCGCGGAGAGAGAGGAGAGCGACCAGGAAAGGAGAGATGTGTCATGTTTGTTGGCACTCTAAACAGAGGCGAGGTGGGAGGGAGCACTTGCATGCAAAACACATGAGCTCATAGGCTGCGGTACAGGTCAGGTGACCCAGGTGAGCCAGAAACAGGAAGTACAGGTGGGGCCGTCTTGTCGAGGCAGGAGGCGGGGGACCGGGGTGGCGACTCGGCTACGGAGTCAGCGCACACGCACAGACGAAAACAAACTCCCCCACAACCTCTCACAGGAAACAACAGGCACAGCCGAGATAATGAGTTACTGAAGCACTGAGGGTGTGATGAATCATAAACTCTGAATGACCTTTCCTCCCTCTCTCTCTCCCCCCCTCCCCCCTTCCTCTCCCCCTCCCTCCATCCCTCCACCTCGCTCTCTCCACCTCCCTGAGAAAACAGGCAGACGTCCATTAATAAAGGATAGGCCTAGTCATCCTAGACTGTGTGCATAGGCATGCTTCGTCGCTCGGCTCATCCACCTGCCGGCCGATTCATTTCCCCCCTCTACCCAGCATGCCTTGCTGGTCTCCTGTGGGAGCTGTGAAGACTGGAGCTTTGCACACACACACACACACACCACACACACACACAGCATAAAACACACACGCTCTGGGCCTTCAAGACTGTACAGGACCCTGGGGACTCAGACTACATGATGAGGTCAGGAGCGGTCACACACACACACACACACACACACACACACGTTCCCCCGAGCCGGAGGCTGAGTTACAGACGGTAATACAACATACCAGAACAGATGCGGCTGTGTGCTGACACAGCGAACACCGGCGCACAGCAGGGCACAGCAGGGCACAGAGCAGTAGAATAGACTAGAGGGGATCGGGGGGGTGGGGGGTCATGGTAATGTGGCGTCAGTTCGGCCCAGGGAGGGGGGGGGGCTAATCCTGTGTCTGGGCCCCAGACTGCAGGAGAGGAAGAGAGAGAGGGAGGGAGGAACAGAGGGATAAGGAGGGATGGTAAGGGGCACCGTCCCTCCTTCCTTTGACTCCGCTACCTCTCCCTCCTTCTCACCCTCTCTTCCCCCCTTCTCAACCCCCTCTTTCCCCCTCTCACCCTCCTTCTCAACCTCTCTTCCCCCCCTCCCTCCCTCCCCCTCTTTCTCCTTCTCACCCCTCCATCTCTGGCTGACCAGGAAGACGGCCTCGTGAAGCGGTCCTTGATCTCCACCCGGCTTCTCACCAGCAGGCCCCCAAACACCCCCAACCCCCAGGCACCACACTCCACCCACTCTACCGGAGGGACGCCCTGTGTGTGTGTGTGTGTGTGTGTGTGTGTGTGTGTGTGTGTGTGTGCGCGTGTAAGAACATCTGGCTCAAAGCCAGCACGCGCACACAGCAGCCAGAAGAAAGGCCGCCAGGGTGTGCCAGTATCTCCCATGTCACATGACCCGGGTCCTGACCTCGAGCTCCGCCCAGGTCGCCCAACACACTTCCTGCTCCAAGTCCAATCAGCCTTCCCGCTGGAGGGCGGGAGCATGCCTGGGAACAGCGTGGAAGCCAAAACACTGGGATGCATTGGACAGCAACTGAAGGTGCATTCGATTCGAATCGCAGTTGGTCCCTACGGGGCCTGCTCTGGTTTGATAAGATTCCTCCAAGTGTTTAAGTGTGTGTAGACGAGTCATCGGGGGTGGGGGGGCCCCAGTTGACCCAGGGTCAGCCTCTAGGGGCGGCAGGAGGGGGAGGGGCTGGAGTAGAGATTAGCTAATCTGATTAGCCGACCTGTTTGTGTACAGGGACAGATTAGAAGTCCGCGGGTCTTGACGCAAGTCTGGCTCAGGAGGAGGAGGAGGAGGAGCTCGTTAGGACAGAATGCTGCTCGCTCACGCACCACTGCCCCTTAGCCCCACACACACTGGGCCTCCCAACCTGGAGGGAGGGGGGAGGGAGGGAGGGAGGGAGGGAGGGAGGGAGGGAGGGAGGGAAAAACTAAGTGAGAGAGGGGGGGAAGAGAGACAGAGAAAGACAAAGAAAGAGAGAGAGGCCCCTGCAGCAGCAGCATCTTTAATCAGTGGCTTCAGGGATCTGTTAACTTTGAGGGGTCGATGTGGAAGCAGAGAGCGAGCGTGGGACGGGGGGGGGGAGAGGGGGTGAAGGGGGGAGGGAGAAGGGGTGAAGGGGGGTGGGGTGTAGGCGAGGAAGGGTATTGGAGGACAGGAGGCGGGATGTCCTGTTCCTCCGTGACAGGAATCCAATACTGGCCTCCTTGTTAGATACAAGAACACCGCTGGCGCAGCACTTAGGACTGATACTACCCTACAATGATACATACTACCCTACAATGATACATACTACCCTACATGCCCTACAATGATACATACTACCCTACAATGCCCATACATACTACCCTACACTGCCCTACAATGATACATACTACCCTACAATGATACATACTACCCTACACTGCCCTACAATGATACATACTACCCTACAATGATACATACTACCCTACACTGATCCATACTACCCTACACTGATCCATACTACCCTACACTGATCATACTACCCTACAATGATACATACTACCCTACACTGCCCTACAATGATACATACTACCCTACAATGATACATACTACCCTACACTGACAATACCCTACAATGATACATACTACCCTACAATGATACATACTACCCTACAATGATACTACTACCCTACAATGATACATACTACCCTACACTGATACATACTACCCTACACTGATCCATACTACCCTACACTGATACATACTACCCTACAATGATACATACTACCCTACACTGATACATACTACCCTACAATGATACATACTACCCTACACTGATACATACTACCCTACACTGATACATACTACCCTACAATGATACATGCTACCCTACAATGATATATACTACCCCACACTGATTTATACTGCCCTACACTGATACTCCACTACCAAGAACATTAACGGTAATGCTTCCAACTACCATGGAGACAGTTCTGATAGAGCATCCCAGATGAGTCTTATCAGTTGACACACTCAGCAAACGGTCTAGTTCCTGTGTGTGTGTGTATGTGTGTCTGTGTGTGTGTACAAGATAAAGTAAGGGGGTTGACTAAGGATACAGGGCTTCAATGACAATGGAGACGACATACTACACACACACACACACCACACACACACACACACACACACAGCCCACCTACACTGACAGGAGCCACACACAAACACACAGTGTCCAGTTCCCAGGCTTTGTGGTGACCAGCTGTGTGTATCAGACTGACTCACGCACATCAGTGTGTGGGTGTGTTCCAGCCCCTCACATACACACACCTCTAAACCCCCCCTCCTCCCCCCAGCTGTCCTGCCCTGCCTACAGCTGACCCCACACAGGGAGGAGGGGAAAGAACAAAGCCTCTCTTTCACAGAAAACACTTGTTGCCTCCCTCCCCCTCTTTCCTTACCTCCCCCCTCCCCCCACACCTCCCTGAGAGAGAGAGAGAGGAGGGCGAGAGGGAAAGAGAGAGAGACAGGGTGAAGGGGGGGGTTAGTTTCGGTCAAGTCTCTTTGGGCCAGGGGTGGAGAATGCACAGGCTACAACTGTGCTCTCTCTCTCTCTCTCTCTCTCACACAGAGACACGCGCACACACACACACACACACACACGCACACACACACACACGCTGTTATCAGTCTGTTTCAGGATACAGCAGAGCAGCAGGGAGGGGTCATAGAAGTGTGTGAATTGTGTGCAGGTGCATGTGTGTGTTGTGATTTACTGCTGGAATGTGGGTCAGGCCTCCCCGCCCCGACAACAGTCTCCGTGGAAACCCAAGCAGGACTAGCTCAAAAACATACCATCTTGTGTTGGCTGTTCTGGGAAAGGTTGACAGTCAGGAGTTAACACATACTACCCTCAACACTACACCAGCTCTTCACTCTCCCTCTCTCTCACACACACACATACAAAACAAACCTCAAAACATTCCAACTGGAGTCGCGACGACAAACTCACACCGCACGCAACACCAGCCTCACACACTAAACAAGCCAAACACACATACACACACACACGAGAGCGAGAGCGAATCCAAGGTCAGGACTGTGAGCGTGAGCATGCGTGAGAGCCGGCTGACCGGGCGCCCTGACCCATGTGTGTAGGCAGACGTGCTAAACACACCACCTGAAGGGGAGAATTTGGGTAAACAGAAGTGTGTGTGTGTGTGTGTGTGAGCTTAAGGGCCAATCCCAATACATCCCCTTACCCCTTCCCCTTCCCCTGGTTTACCCCTACCCCTGGCCCTCGAAACCGAGGGGTAAGGGCTACATAGCCCTAGGAATTGGGACGACACTTGGTTACGTGTACATCATCTAGCACGTATCAATATCTCCAAAGCAAGTAGTATTATGCACTGATTTCAAACGAAATTCGCTGCTAATGGAGTTTACTTAAAACTGTAGCATGCTAGTAAGAGAAATGCGGGACTGTTGTGCAAATTAACACTGTTACATTATCGTAGCAAACGAGCGATTTTTAGAAACGTTTCAATTAGGAAAATGGTTGCAAATATATATGTGCAGGACTGTATATAGCACAAAACAAGACTTTAATAATGTTTTTTATCAATTATTTAAGCCGCAAATATATCATTTATCGGACTCTCGGGATGATCTGGCCGCCATTGTTGCCGGTCGCGCAGTATTCGCCTACCCCTTGGTTTCAAGTAAGGTCTCGATCTCACTTGGTTTCAAGGGGTGTATACCCCTTAGTCTTACCCCTACCCCTAGCTCAAAAAGAGTATTGGGACACCACTAGGTCTCACGGGAACGCGCAAAACCAAGGGGTAGGGGTAAGGGGAAGGGGTAAGGGGATGTATTGGGATTGGCCCTAAGACTCTGGGCTGGACTCAGCAGTCCCCACAGGCTAAACACCTGCAGAGCTAGTGTGTGTGGGTGCGTGCACTCGTGTGTGTGTGTGTAGCGGGGGCGTGTGGGGGCTTGTTGCTGGCGTTCAGCGTTCATACATGATGATGGAGGAGGAGGAGGAGGGTGACTGTTGACAACAATACTGCCTCCTGGAAGTATGGTTGCACTCAGGAGAAAAAACACACACACACACACACACACACACACAGGTCCTCTGTGGTCCCAGACTGAGGCCCCTCCCGTCGCTCCCAAATCTCATTTCCTGCTCTGCTAGCCTCTATTTCCTGTCTGTCCAGAATGATCCTCAGAGTTTGGATGGCTGCAGGGCTGAGTCTTACACACACACACACACACTCTCATACACACTCGCTTGAATGACTCAGTGTGCTAGCTAGTAACTCATCTCACATAGAAAGTTTCCCATGGGTTCAACACACTCTTTATGGAAGGTAAAAGTCAAGCATCATTAATGCAGAATTAGAGGCAGTATGAGTGTGTTAGGGCTGGGCGATATATATAAAAATGTGATATCTCGATATTGTCAAAATGTTTACGATATTAGATTTTAAATTTAAGCAGTAAAAAATACCAAAAAAACAGACAGACCCTCCCCCACCTCACGTCTCTTGCGTGGGAATACACAACAAGACGAAACGACAAGAGGACAAGACTAAAAGGGGACGCACTATTGGACGTTCGGCACGTTCTTTGGGAAAGTATGCTTGAATTTGAAATATTTGACGTTCATTAATATTTTTACATTTTACAAAATGATCGCAATATTATCGCTAATATTCGATATATCGCCCAGCCGTAGTGTGTGTGTGTGTGTGTGGCCCCTCTCAAGGTGGAAAAGGAGAACAGACAGGTTCATGCATAGTTCCATGGAGAGGGCTGAGATAACAGAGAGAAGCTCTCTCACACTCATCATTACAATAACTTCCTGTCTCTCACACACACACACACACACAGTTCCACTTCCCTACTCCCCTACACACATTCTTCCACGTCAGGTCTCTCTGCTCTCTCACGCTAGTCAATGATCTCCTGGTCCCTCTCTAGAACGTTCTCCCTCTCTCGCCCTCGATCGCCATCTCTGCCTGTAATACCCTCCAACCTAGCTCTCTCTCCGACTCTCTTGTCCCCTCTCTCTTCCACCCCCACGACCCCATCTCTAATACACACAAACACAGATGGAGGTCGACCCGTGTCCTTCCATGCCATCAGCCAATTACACACCCCCACCCCCACCCACATGACCCCTAACTAACCATCCTGAGGATTGTTCTGTAACTAAGTTTGTCTGCCACCTCTGCTCTGCTACCTCATCCATCACACACACCCCTCTCTCTCTCGCTCTCTCTCTCTCTCTCTCTCACATACACACACACACAAGCACACTGTCTCTCACACACTCTCTCACACAAGCACGCTGTGTCTCACACACACACACACACACACACTCACAGGAGTGGACGAGGAGAGGTCTCCCCGGGTCTCTCCATCACTCAGGGAGAGGGAAGTTGAGTGGAGTCGAGGTGTGTGTGTGTGTCTCACTCCCTAGCCGCTGGCAGCGTCAGCGTTCTTCTGGACAGCTCTCAAGTCCCTGTGCTGCCCTGTGGGAATCTGGGAAGGTGTTTGTGTGTGTGTGGACCGTTGACAGTGCCCCCTATAAGAGGAAGGAGACCCCACACAGCTGAGAGGTTCTCTGGTCGGGGCTGCAGTCTGGGAACCTTGAGACCGCTAAACTCACAAGATCCCAACCAGGCAAGAATCCATCTCGCCAAGCTCCCGCCTGTGCCCCCAACCACCAGTGGTTCAGTCCTATGAGGAGCTACTGGCAGCGTCGGGCGTGGTTGAATAAAGTCCGTGACAGACAGATGGTTCATCCAATCACCTGGGGCCTGGTTTATAAATGAGACGTACTCACAAATGAATGCGTACGCCAGTTCGTACGCAAACTTTGGGATTTATAATTGTAAAAACTTCAGGTGAGAATGTGCGGTCCTCCACGCACGCTGTGACCCAGGCGTACGCTCAGAACTCAGAGAGATGGGGAACTGCCACTCAGAAGGCAGAAGGACCAAACTCGAGACGAGCCTTCAAGATGATAGCATTGTGAAAAAATAATTGTTACGCGTGAGGTTATATTGTGCACGCACAAAACCTGACTTCCGTACAAACGGAGATACCCGTTATTTCAAAAGAACCCTCAAATATGTGTACAGTTTAATCGGGAATCATACTTGATTGGATGTACAAGCATTCGACACTTCTTGCACATCGTGAAGATTATTCTCAGAAATAATGAGGTTTAACGCGACAGGACAAATGAGGTTTAAACTGGTGCTGTTGCTCCAGTCAGGCAGATGCGAGTGCACAGTGCCATACATGTTTTCACATGTTCGTTGCGCACAACTGTCAATGTGATCATGGCCCTGTCATTGACAATAACAATCAGTGCAATTACCACACCTGAAAGTGTTACTAACCGCTATTCATATTAATTTGGGGCGCATCAGTGAACATTTATAGGCAATTATGGGTGTTACTTGGGTGCGCCAAGATCCTTGCGCACGTGCGCTTAATTCCCAGTGAGTTGTCATTTACCAAGGAAAACACTGGAGAGGAATGTGCTTGACACCGTTTCGTTCGTACGCAAAGTTCTCCCGTCAATTCGACGCACGGTTTTATGAATGAGCCGCCGGCTCTTTACCAAACGAGTTTCGTGGACGACTTCCCAGATGGTCATGTGTAACAAACCGCAGTCTGGGCCCACAGGTTATCACACTTAAGAGTACAGAAGTAGAAACACATATTGATCATGCAACGTAACACACACACACACACGTGAGAAGGGAGTGGCGACACACATGCTTGAGTGTCCAATGAAATTCCCTCTTTTCTCACATCCTTCCTCAGAGGGGCAGCCACGAGCAGAGGTCAGCCATGTCAAGGTGACCAGGGGTCAGGTTCAAGACCAGAGGGGATAGCCCACCTGAGCACTGAGAACAGGTGTGTGTGTGTGTGTGTGTGTGTGTGTGTGGGACGGGGGGGTTGTTCCGGAGGGAGCCAGCTCTACCTCATGATTGCCTGAGGAGGAACATTACATTTCCTCCTCAGCTTGTTAAAGAGGGGGGGGGGTTCTCTCGCTCTCTCTCTCACACACACACACACACACACACACAGACACACCTCAGACTGACCCCAACCACCCAACTCCCCTTGGGCCAGTCTTCCAGAGGCTGAGAAAATATTAACTCAACCCTCCAACACACACACACGCTCACCTCCCCCTACTAGCTTTGAGAGAGAACACAAGGTGTGTGTGTGTACACGCACGCACGTGTGTGTGGGAGAGCGCATGACTCCAATCATGCCACGTCTCAGCTAATCAACAAACTCATCAAAGCAGAAAATCGTTCTGCTTCTCGAAAAAATCCCACAGACTAACGAGCAACTAGGAAGCAGCCCGTTGTGGTGTCGCGCCCTCCCTCACACACACACACACACACACACACACCGTGAAGAGGACACACTGAAAAGGAGAGGTTCCCAGGGGTGTGTGTGAGGCGTGGTCAACTCCTATCACCAGCTCTGACCCCCCACAGCTCTCTGGACCAGGAAAGATACGCAAACACACACACACACACACACACAGATGTATCCGTCTCCCACTTAACAGCTACTGCAAATGACAAAATGTACAACTACGTAACTCCCATCTCCTTTCTCTTCGTAGCCATGGTCATATTATCTGAGCCAGCACTTCCTCCCACCCTCTCTCTTCCTGTATCTCTCTCTCTCTCCTCCTCCCTCTCCCTCCCGCCCCTGGGTAGTGTCAACCCTCTCTCTTCCTGTATCTCCTCTCTCTCTCCTCCCTCTCCCTCTGCCCCTGGGTAGTGTCACCCTCTCTCTTCCTGTATCTCTCTCCTCCCTCTCCCTCTGCCCCTGGGTAGTGTCACCCTCTCTCTTCCTGTATCTCTCTCTCCTCCCTCTCCCTCTGCCCCTGGGTAGTGTCAGTGTGATGTTAGCCATTAGTCTTGCCTGACCCCGTCCCTGACAGGAGGGCTATTGATCCTCACTCATACAGGCCAGGGGGGGCAAGCTATGACCTCATGCAGGCTCACACTGCATCACTGCCCTCTGGAGTTCTCTCTCCATCCCTGTTATCTCTCTCTCCCTCCCTCCCTCTCCCTCCCTCCTCCCTCCTCTCCTCCCTCCCTCTCCCCTCTCATCCATCTCTCCCATCCATCGCTCCGAGAATGCTACCCATTTTGAAAGAGCCGTCTCGACAGAAAACACCGGAATGTCTCTGTAATGCCCTGGCTGTCGGCCAATCGTGTCGGTGCTGAAACCAGTTTAGCCAATCACGCGTCGGCCCTTAGTCGTGTGAGCCAAGAATGCATCAGTCCTCTTGATCGTATTGGCCAATCGCACGTCAGTCCTCGTCATGTTAGCCAATCATGCGTCCGTTTCTCAGTCATGTCAGCCAATCACGCGTCAGTCCCCTAGTCTTCAGTGCTGTCAGCCTATCATGTCTGCAGGCACCCTGTCTGGATTAGTCATTGTTGACAGGGGCTGAGATTATTGGCCATATCATTTGGGAGCTGGATAAATGCTGGTATTATATGTCAGCCTGTTACTGTTGAGTAAGACTTCCACACTGGCTAGGCAGGCTGAGTGAAGGGTAAGTGGTCTGTGTGTGTGTGTGTGTGTGTGGTGCGTGTAGTGTCTGAAGCTCAGCTGTACGCAAGTATGTGCGTACATGTACAGTAATGTGGGTGTATAATGTGTATAGTGTGTGTAGTGTTTATTGTGTGTGTGTGTGTGTGTCAGACTGAGCTAATCTCCAGTTCCCTCGTACCAGGCAGAGCCAACAGTGATCCAGCAGAGGAATGTGGAGACTGGGGAGGCCTCCCTCACCCTCACTGTACTACCCCCCCCACACACACACACACACATTCTACAATACAAACACACAATATTCGACTATACATACACTACACTAGTATAATTCCTTCTTACACCCCCCTTTCTTGTACAGCCCCCTCCCATCTTCTGCGCTAGCTCTTTTAAGTGTCAGATGTGCGTGTGTGGTGTGTGGTGTGTGGGTGTGGGTGTGTGTGTGTGAGGTGTGGCCGCTCTGGTTGTGAGGTCCTCTTCAGAGAGATACAACACCCCTCCCGTCGCTAATAACAACACACTCTGCACACCCCAGCCCTTTGAAGAGTGGGCTGGGATGCGTAGCATGATGCACGACACAAACAGAGATGTGCGTGTGAGTGTGTAGTGTGTGTGTGTGTGTGTGTGTGTGTCTCCTCCAGAGGTATTGTCATAACAGAAACAGCTTTTCAGACTTCACACTCGTTCTGCCAAAGCTGTGTTTTCATCCCTCTGATCTGACAGACAGGCTGCATTTCTAAGGATTTACACACACACACACCACACACACACGCAGAAGCATGGCTCAAAGGAAGA